>JARGYA010000263.1:0-194653 GCA_029204335.1 Mycena vulgaris
GATAGAAGTGCCGCGTTGATGGGCTGCTCTGCGCCCGTTGCCCACACGATCAGTGGGATGCCTTGGGACAAAGACTCGGAGATGGAGCTGGTTAGAGAAAGAGGATAGAAAGAATCAGCATTGAGCTCTGGATAACATTAGAATTGGCCGGGCGCACTTGAAACCGCCGTGCGTGAGGAACCATTCGAGGGCGGGGTGCTGGAGAATAGGGGAGCTCAAAGTAAAAGCGCGCCGGACGCTTTTGCGCTTTTCACGCCGGACGCTTTTTCGTCATGTGACCCGGAAGTCACCGGCGCCGCATTTTTCTCCCCTGAAGCCGGTAGCTCAAGAATGCGAAGCCGAATCTCACGCGATGATACATCCTCCCCAGCCTTCGGATTTTCCAGTTCCTTCTGAGAAAATGCTCTTCAATTGATACCCACTTAGAAATTCGCTTTTATTACTCCCATTTTAATCTAACTGTCTGTCTACCTATCTTCGCTGTTGCTGTCAGTATTCTAGTAGTTTGTCTCGAAATCTACATCGCTTCACTTCACCATCCTCTTTTATTATAATTGAGCGGGTCGTCCCTATGGACGAAAGAAAAATGCGGCGCCAGTGACTTCTGGGTCACATGACGAAAAGCGTCCGGCGTGAAAAGCGCAAAAGCGTCCGGCGCGCTTTTACTTTGAGCTCCCCTAATAGCGCGCTGCTCGACCCAGAAGTCGCAAATGAGCCCCTTGCCGCTAGCGTTCAGTCTCGATGAGCTCCTTGGGAAGCGATGCCATTTTTCCTCCGAGAGCGAAAACAAATGGGAAGGGCTTCTCCAGGTGGAGGAGGGTGCTCACGAGCGCTTCGACGATCTGTGGCGTGGTGATGGGGAAGAACAGCGACCTTGGAAAGCGTTAAATGTTCGTCGCGGACTGACAAGCGGTAGGTGCGGACCCGAACGAGATGTAGAGCACTGATTTCGCGCCGTATTGACCACTGCCTTGTCTAGGAAGGATCTAATGAGGGCGTTGGTAGGCGGCACCGGAGGAGCATCGCTCCAGCAAAGCTCGTGGGCCTGCGGCCCGACTGCGAAAATCTCTTGCCCGAATTTCTGGTAAAGCTCTCTACAGTACGGAATGCCGACAGGCTCCAGGCAGGTCGCATTGGGCGCAAAGTAACCGTCAACAAACTTTGCGAGCGCCTGCGCCGAAACCATCATCTGGGCCATGGGCGTGGCGCCAGCACCGTATGCAGTTCGCTCGTGGTCGTAAATGTCGGGGATGCCCGGGTATTGCAAGACGACGCCGGACAGCTTGTCGCTTCCATTCCCCGCCATAGCCATCTGTCAAGTTGGGGCAAAAGCGCATATGAAGCAAGGCACAAGCGAAAACAGGAAAACAGACAAACCGCCTCTAGGATTTCATCCATAGACCGGCCCTCCCGACGGGCGCATTTTTATCTACACTTTTATAGGAAGACTCGCGGTGTTCCGTACACCACGCTCGAGTCCTTGCTTTGGAGGGTCCTCGGTTAAATGGGGAGTTTGCGAGCAGGAGATGCGCGAGAGTAGGGGGGCAGGGAGGATGGTTGAACGCCGAGGTGGTCTGACCAGAAGCCGCGGGCAGTTTTGTGTTTGGGTAATGTTTGACTACGAGAGGTCCGAAGGCGCGCAGAGATCGTATCGGGTGCGCGGGGGAAGGTAGGCCGTGTGCGAAGGCAGCGAATTATAATTAGATGGCCTGTGAGCCAGGTTCAGGCACGCGAGATAGAGTACTGGAAAAATTCGGATGAGTTATCAGGCTCTCTTGAGACGTGAGTAGGCGAGAAGGGCTGGGACACGCGATCGGCTTATGACCTCTGAAGGGACGGATTTGGGAGTACCACCTCAGACGACGTGGCTTGTTTCCATGCGCCCTACCGGATGCGCGAGAACTCGGTTGACCGGGTGAGGAAGAATTCATTCGTCGAGGAGGCGTCGAGCGAGCCGAGATTTGCGCGAGGGTCCATATCGAAGTCGCCGGGCGATAAGATGAGAACGGCTTGCTTATGGGTGACGAGATACCGGTCGTACGGTATGGGGTGGAGGGCCAAGATAGTATCCGCTGTCGAGTCGTCAAGGGCGACGGAGGCAAAATGATAAATTATGCGTCGCTGTCGTAAATTGAGGACAGCGCCCAAACAGCGCCGCTGCGTAATCACGCTTGCCTGATGCGTTGCTGATGCGCCGATCATCGTCATCATCATTCCCACGCCGCCAATTCGCCCAGTGCGCGCCCTCGACGAGCGGGGGATCGACGGCGATGAGCACCCGTTAATCAGTGGTCTGAGACTGATCTGCGAGCTGCATGGACAGACAGGCATCTGCCTGTCTCGCCCGTTGGCGAGGCGATGAAAACCCCAACCGGATCAGCCCAGGCGTGCAACCGCCGCACTACATATACCCCATCACACAGCAGGGTTCTTTGCGCCCGTCGTCTCTGGTCCTTGTCGCTGCTCGTCGCCCGTTCACAATGTTTATCTTCCCGGCGCACACCCAAGTCTTGCCCGCCGCCCCGGCCCGCCTCCGCCTCTTCCCGGGCGTGACCCTCACCCTCGCGCTCACCCTCCTCGCAGCGCTGCTGGTCCTCGCCGTCGTGCACGCTGCCGTCGCCGCACGCACGCGCCTTGCGCTGCCTCTTAGCGCCAAGGCCATCCAGGTGCAAGTCCAAGAGAAGAGCACGCCCAAGAGCGCGCCGAAACTGGCCTCCTCGTGGCTCCCGCTGCGCCTCTCGTGGGAGACCCTTCCCCCGCTGCTGGCGTCCTCTGCGTCGTCGCACGTCCCCCGCGCAGGCCCCGTCCGCCGTCCCGAGCCCGCACTTGCCATCCGCCCCCGCGTCGAGACACCCCGTACGTCCCTTCTCTCTCCCTCCCCAGACGACCGTAGGCTGACTTGGGTCATTTAGTACTGGCGATATACGAGTCGCCGACGCCCGTGTCGATGGCCAAAATGATCATGAGCCGCCATGTACGTACCTTTTCTATTTGCTTCCTCCCCACCCCTTCCTTTCCGTCCCCCCTTGTCTGCGTCTCCACCTCCTCCTACTCTGATCCTATACTAACCTCCCCTCCCACAGACCTACCTCCCCCTCTCCATCTCGTGCCTCGGCCTCAGCCTCCTCGCGGCGCACGCGCACGTCGCCTGCGACCGTCAGCGTTTGAGCCCGCCCGTGAGCGCCAGCGTATGAGCCGTCCGTGCGATGTAACGTGAGCCCGTTGCGTCCGCAGCGGGGGTCGTGGTCGTGTGAGCGTACGAACACACTTCGGCGCCGCATCCCTCTCTCCACGACATCCAGTAGCCCCTCGCGCGCCTTGCTCTTGCGCTCCGACGCCTCCCCCCCCCCCCCCCCCCCCCCAACTCGCCTCAGGCTCTGCACCGCCTAGGGTCCCGAACTCCCGCGCACCGCAGACCCAGCACCTACGTACGCCCGCATCGCGGCTCCGTCGCGTTCTCGCGCTCGCGCGGCCCCGTCGCTCCGTCCCGTCTGCGCGAATCGGCGTCGGTGTCGGTGTCGCGGCGCTGCGTGATTCTCCTCGACGCTGGCGCTCAAGCCCAGAACGAACGGTGTTACGACTGGATGGAGGACCACCGCGCGTATATACAGATAGAAGCCGTACTACTACATGTTTTACTTAATACCGAACGAATAAACAAATGAATCCACTACGATATATGCATGAACTACGTCTTGCGTTGAACTTAAAATTTAACATCGAGTACACACCCGAAAAAGGTGCAGTAAAAAAAAAAGAGCTCATGTGTGTAACCTAAGTTCGGGCGCGGGGAGTCGAACCCCGGTCTGCGAGGTAATGCAGGAAGAGGGCATGCCAAGCCTCACTCGCGGTGTTCCGTACACCACGCTCGATTAATTGCCCGGTGCATCCTCTGCTATGGGAGGCTGCTTGTGTTTGAATTACAGGGAGAACCTGATGAGTGGCTGAGACTTGGCAAGCAAACCTGAAATAAAATCAATACAAAAGCTCACGGCGACGCGTGGGTTAGTTGAAAAACAAGCCAACCTTGTGCCTGCACGTAGTCCATAGTTTAAGCTAGCAGAGAACAAGTTTCGCAAGCTGATGAAGAAAAGAGAAACCCGACGGACAGATTGTAGTTCGGGCGCGGAGAGTCTAACCCCGGTCGGCGAGTTGAAATTAAGACTCAAATATAGACAGAATACAGACTCGCGGTGTTCCGTATAAACATGCCCGACTACTTGGCTCTGGTGCTCTTACTGTATACAAGGGAGCCTGAGGGCGAATATCATCCAAGAAAAGTGGTATCCTAGCAGGACCTCACGAAGGTCGGGGGCGGGGAGTCGAACCCCGGGCTGCGAGTTGAAATTGTATACAAACAGAATACAGACTCGTGGTGTTCCGTAAACCACGCCCGATTAATTGGCGCGTCCCTAGATTAAAGGAGGTGATTTGGACCGAAAGTCAAGCGCTGGGTCACTGAGTCGTGGGGTGAAAAAGGAAAGTGAACTTACCCATGTGCCGTGCCTCCATTTCTCGATTCTGGACCAGTTCATGCGTGGGGAGTCGAACCCCGGTCTGCGAGTTGCAGGGGGAGAGTAGAGTACAATCCGGACTCGCGGTTTTCCGTACACCACACCCGACTAATTAGCTTGGAAGGACATCTGCTAAGGCAGGACGAAGTGGTTGTCAGGTTTCCAGTGCTAGGCAAAGTCAAATCCTCACTGCCTAAGAGGTCGAAGAAAGAGTTGGAGTTCAAGTCAACGAAAAAAAGAGCTTACTTTTAGAAACAGTTCAGGCGAGTTAAGCCCCGGACTGCAAGCTGGATTATCAATTCTATTCAAGAAGCATCACTGGTGGTGCTCCGTACATCACGCCCGATTATTTACCTCTGGTGCTCCGTTCTAAGGGAGGGATGTTTGAGGGGTTTACTTGTTAAATAGACAGGATCTTTCACTGGATCCCCATGGCCACTGTCCTCACGCGAGGTGCACAGATGTCACAAATTGCGGCGACGGAAGTTGAAACTTACAGGGAGGGAAAGATAAAAAAGGAGGAATGGCTCGCGAAGTTCGGGTCTAGCCCGGGTTTCGAGTTGGCAATTTGTGCTTGAATTAATATTCTGCAGTGTTCCATACAGCACCTGATTACTTGCTTGGGGGCTCTGCGCTAAGGGAGATATGAGTTGGGCCGGAGAAATTCAAATTGAAAGTGAAGTGTACGTTGAACAAAAAATGGAAATTCGATGACTGGCATGAGCATCAATTCGCAGGACAAGTAGCTCAAGGCGAGAAATAAAAGATGGTTGGAACTTCCTGCCGCAGAGTTCACAAACTTCCAGATCCACTGCAGTGTCTCTTGGCTCAATAGAAAATTTTCACACACCTCAAAATGTGTTGCACAGATCGAGGTACTCAACCGAGGTTACGAGGCTCGATGTCGACAAGTTGGGGTATATCCTATTGCCAGTTAGCCTGCCCGGCCTCAATATGGGTGCAGGATCGTATGGAATGACAAATTATATTGAAACAGAGAACATGCAGAGAGAAATCATTTACAAACTCACAAATCCTGGTTGAACGGGAGCACAGGACATCCCGGTTGAACAGGATAATGGTATAGCTTCCACTCGACATCAGATCCCCAGGTGAATAAATGGTATCTATCGCTCGTAAGGAACTTTGCGAGCTTTCAATTCTTCCACTGCAAGCTGCAGTGCTTCAGCTGTATCACTCGCCTGGAACTGTCGACCCTCCCGAAATAAGTGAGAGTAAACCTTCACTGCAACCAGGGGTCCATCCTGATTGTTCATCGACTATAGCGTTCCACTCGCACTTCGGAAACCTGCTGCAATGAATCCACCCCCCAAATGGAAGTATTCATTTATGAGTTGAAAATCACCCATTACTGTCTGACATGCAGGAAGAAACACAAAGTCTGCATTTGAGAGAGGCATGCAAAGAATTGTTTCCAACTCCAAGACACCTTGATAGAGCAGGAGATGGCTTTTGGTCGGTTCAAGTAATTTTGACTGGAAGACTATTTCTTGAATAACTTGGTCAAGGTGTAAAATGGAGGGTTCTCGTGGGTACCAGGCATTACAGGGGATCTATTATGGTTGTTTAATGCATTAATCTCAAAGGCCATCTATGGATGTGTAATACAACTGACACAGGGTGGCTGTGTATTGATGCAGAATGGCGCACCTACTGACACAGATCGGCGCAAGTTATGAAGCATCACAAGTGCAAGCAGCAGACTTATTAAGCTGATCGGCACTCACGAGGAATGTAATGGAGGGGTTTGGGACCAAAAAATCTCGAAAAGAAAACATTTGAGGATAATCCAACCAGCGGCAGCAACAAAGTCCGATTGACGCAGCGGCATACAGTGTAAATTGTTTCAGCATAACTTGAATGAGGGTCCTAGCTTAGGGCCACCAGATAGCAGCGTGATGTCGAACAAAATAGGGCTACATGGGGGCTGAGTACAACCGTGAAATTCAATCATAGAAAGTTTTGTCGGTGTTGGGAACAGAAGACAATCAACATCGAGTGAGGGGGAGATTGGCACAGTTGTGCCCAAGTATGAGATGGACAACAACAAAGGCAGGAGTCGCATGTGGTGGGCCCCAGAGGTCAAGCAGACCAGGGTTGAGTGATGCAACATCGGCGCAGAGTCGCGTAGACAAAGTTGAAGTTGGCGCTGAACTGACACTGGTATTTTACACTGACACGGTGTCACGGCGCAATACTGGCGCTGACTGACAAGAGCGAGAAGTGCAAATGACGTTGCAAGTGGCAGAATTAACGCTGCATTGCGCTGGATTGACACTGAAAACCGGCGCAGACCGGCATTGTGACATTTGTGATGCTATCACATTGATGTTTCACTGACGCTGATTGACGTTGCATGAAATTTTGTTCAACTTTTTTAACATTTTTAACACCGGCTATCTGTATCTATTATAGTGCCAAAGGATGTATTGACTACTTCCACCGATGCCTGTGAAATGTGGGAGTTCAGGACCACAATTAAGGTAAGCTTAACCACTGATGCAAAATTCAACTGACGCAGACTGATGTTGCATGTGTCAAATGTCAGTGCTGCGTCAAAATCTCCTTGCCCGATTACATACTACAAGTGGAATAAATATTGCCTGCAAATTTGCTACGATAGGATTCTGGATTAGTCCGACAGGACACTGAAACGGTGGCTCAGGGTCTGAGGCTGCAAATGAACAATGAATAAAACCCAACCGTTAAAACACTGTGTATGTAACCGCGTATGAAATCTAATGGAATATAATGACCTCAAGAGACCACTAATAACACCAATAACACAACACAATCCACTCAATACAACGCGCAAGTTCGGGGTTCCAACCAAGTATTAGGTTGCTGCAATTTGGTATGATACGGTCAAAGTAGTAAGACTTTGTTATATTTCCTGCATAAACGATCGGTCGCAATCGAAAGACCCGACATATTCGTGATGCCATCAGCTTCCTTGGTTCCTGTCCTGGCCTAGACCCCGCCTAAGCTTGGTCACTGCCGCTTCATCTCTATTCCTGGTCGACGCGCAGCACCCTCTGCCCGTTCCGTGCCTTTTTGATTGTTCTGTATTTCACAGAGTGATCGAGCTCGATCGTAGAAGCCCTCAACTGCTGTCAAGCGTGGGACCCCATCGATCACCCGCGGAACCGGTTGTAGTTCCGGTGTGGAAGTGCCACTAGGCACGCTCATCGCTCGTGCAATTCCCACGTATCGAGCACGGGTTCCCACCCAGGCGTTATCGACCACCAATTCCTCCTCCTCTCATCTATTCCATTACTACTCACCATCCTCTCTCCCATCACTATTTCCCTGTCGCCAGGTTTCCGCTTACTCGAGGCCTCCAATACCGCACTTACGACGCATCGAAGCGCGCATGATCAAGTCTCGTGACCGCGTATCAATTAACGCGTCGCGTCTCAAACGCGTTGGTGGAGGCGCATCGCGTGTTGGTCCGGGGCGTCAAAATTCTCTGAGCTATCTATTAAGTCCCTCATTCATCCCATATCACATTCCCATCTCTATCTTTCATAACCACTCAACCAATTCCTCTGCACTTAGGCCGACGGCGACGCCATGCCTGAAGAACGCGGTTGACTCGGAGTGCGCTGGGGATTGACTCGCCGAGATGGTCTGGTCCACCTCTCCGCAGCGTTGTTCGGGGGCTTCGCGTCTCCCTATCACATCTTTGCGCATTTCCTGGTCAACTGGCAGTTCGGACGGTGTGGTTAGCTCGACGCTATATTACGGACACCTTATTTATATGCCGTTTGTATTTCCTTTCGTTGTGTTGTTACAGGGCTCTGGTGACGCACGAGTACGCGTACAGCCACCCCAATCCTGTATTTAAGCTGCCAAATGTGACAGAAAGGGGACTTCCTCTTGCTTCCCCCCCCCATCTTCCCTCTCTGAGTCCTGAGCCTACATCGAGTTGCGAGCGTCCAACGAGTGGACGACGAGGAGGCGAGTTGCGAGGCATATATCTACACCACAGCTGAGTTCATTTCTGTCTAAAACCTTCTTAAATCTATACTACGGCTCCTCCACAGGCCTCCGCACAACCAGCTCCCCCAGTTCCAAGCCCGGAACAACCCATTCTTCTACAGTGGAGCCCACCGCGAGGGAGCAGGTTTTCCGCTGCGTACTCAGCCTCTTCGTCGCCGTACAACCCCTAACTAACCCCTAAATTTCTCGTCTTGACAACGAGTTATGTCTGTCCAGTCTACTAATATCCTGCAGGTCCCCATGCCTTCGGCGCGGTCCCCTGGGGCTCCGCGCTTCGACGGCAGGGAGGTCACCTCGTTCCTCGCCAGCATCATTCAACATGGCGCCAACGCCGGTGTCGTTAACCCAAACGAACTCATCCCTTATATCCTCCAATACTCTTCTGATGATGTTCGCTCGCTGATTCGTTATATGCCAGAGTTCGACCCCGAGAAGACGGGCAAGACGTGGACAGCGGCGAAGTCCCAACTCATGCTTCTGTATGGATCCTCGGAGCGTGTCCCCGAGTACACTGAGTCCATGCTGAAGGCGTTCTGCGAGAAACAATCCGCTAAGTCTTCCTTCTCAAACATGACGGACATAGAGGTTTACTATCGTGGCTTCTCTCAGATTGCGGTGCCCCTCGTCAAGAAAGACCGAATCACCGAGAAGGAGCGTGATTTCTACTTCATCGCCGGCATTCCCAAGTCTATCAAGGAGTGGTTCCTCACCCAAGTCCCTCTCGACAAGCGTAAGCGTTCAGATCCTCCTTCAGTTGCTGAATCCTTCGCTCTTTTGAGGAAACGGTTCGACGATGATTCCCTCACCTACGAGCCGTGGGCCGAAGATGCCAACGCCGAGATACCAACTGAAGCTACGTCGACCCACTCCATGTTTAACGTTGATCCTCCGAAGCCAACCCTTGCTTCTCAGATCCCTCTTCCCCCGAACGCGATGGACGAGCTCGCGCGGCAGATTCAGACGCTCAATTTGAACTTCCTCCAAGGTCTGACTGGCGGCGCCGTGCCCCAGGCACCGGCGCCGGCGAACCAGGCTGAACATAACGTAGCTAACGAGCGGAGATGCTTCATGTGTTGGAAACAAGGTGCGCACCAGCTTGGTCTTCGTTATTGCCCGGATACACACGCGCTTCTCGCGTCTAACGAGATCAGATATGACACGAACACCCTTCGGTATGTCCAGCGAGACGGCTCAGATTTACCACGTATCCCTCCAGGCTTCGTTGGCGGTGTTGCGGATTACATTCGCGCACTTGCTCGGGACCGCGCCACTAACGAGACTCAAGCCGCGCGCACCAACAACGCCGCGCTTTCGTATGGCGCCCTCAACGTCCTTGAAGGCCATAATTTCGCGGTATCTTCCCTTGATTTCATGGACCGTTACGCTGACCCTGTCACTCGAACAGGCAGAGACACTGATGCTCGATTCAACCCATCCAAGCGTCCTGAACAGAAAGGTAAAGAGCGCGAGGTTCCGCCCCACATGGGTTCGGGCCCGTCCGCTGGGCCTTCGCGTCCGACTGGCGGTCCTGCGCCTGCGGCCCAGCCAGCGAAACCACCGGTGACGTCTCTCCCTGCGCCTCCCACTAACCCGATCAATTGCCAGGACGGCTGGAAGGATTCTCGTCCGTCCAACTTCAAGTCTCGCGACGAGGACGTGGTGATGCGCGACGCGAAGAAACCCGCCCAGGGCGATAAGTATCATATCACTTCTCTGATTCAAGAACGCGCTGACGCCAAATCTGTTTTCGAGGGCACCCTGAAAACACCGGTCACTCTTCCTCTCCTCGAACTTATTGGGCTTATTCCTCAGCTCCAAAAGCTCTTCACGGAGGCGACGCGCTCGAAACGCGAATACGATACTAAATCCGCTGAGTATTCGGTTCATTTTGCCGACCCTGAAGCTGAAACCATCGTCGCGAGGGCCGAGGTTGAATATTCCAGCCCCAAGAGCGTATACGCAGACGCGTCGTTCGATGAGATCAAGACGTTCCTCGTGAACTACGGGAGCGCTATCGCCAAGGTTCCCGAGTCCCGTTATTTTGCGATGAGTACTGGCTCGATTACGGTTCAAATTGGCGACGTCGAACTAACAGCTATGATTGACACGGGCTCCGAGTTGAACCTGGCGAGCCTTTCCGTCCCCTCTAGGTGCAACCTTCCAGTTGATTTTGAGGGTATGAAATGGGCGTTGAAAGGTATTCACGGCGGCCCCGAGCAGCTGCGCGGTTGTTCCACTAACGTTCCGATGCGCCTCGGCGGTCACAATTTCCCTCATCATCTCTTCATCTCTCACCAGGAGCTCGGCCATCACGACATGATCCTCGGCCAACCATTCATGCAGTGGTTCGCGGCGCGCATCGATTACGAGCGCACCGGCGAGGTCAGCATGTTCTTGTGGAAGGGCGGAGACAGGAAAGTCCACCCTACTATCGTTGTGACCATTACTGACCCCAAAGATCCTCGTAACGCAACCACAATCAACCGCTCTCATCGCGCGACGATCGAGGAGGTTGAGGACGAGGAGGAGTACTCCTCCCAGGGTTTTTAACTCGGGGGAGTGCGTCCGCGGTCTTCCAGCCCTCTCCGACGAATACCCTTGGAAGATCCCTAGAAGCGTTAATGGGCAATGTTGAGTTCTCTGATTTCGATTCACTGTTCAATTTATCCCCTCCCCCTTCTCACGATACTCTGCTGTACGATTATTATACCTCCACTCGTCCCGATTCCTCTCTTGTTTCCTCTCCTTGGACCGACCGTTTCCTCTCTCGAATTAATCCCTCTAGTTCTGGTATACCCTCGAAGTCCTTCATCCACGCTCAGCGCGCATACGCCGCAGAGCGTTGGGTGAACGCGACCGCCAAGTCTGCCCCCAAGAAGCGCTACAAGCCGGTTGACCGTAAGGTCAAGCCTGTTGCGACCACTCAGCCTGATCCGCGAGCCCACGTCTTCCGTCCTATTCCTCGTACCATTCTTACTCACCTCCCCACACATCCCCCAGATTATCGCGACCTCGAATTCGGGTCCCGAGTTACCCTCGAGCGACTCGAAGCCATGCTCGTGAAAATTAAGCCAGGCATTCTGTCCGACGCAGAAATCAACCTTCTATCATTCATTGTCGTCGCTCGTGAGTCCGCATTCGCCTTTGAATATTCGGAAAAAGGGTCATTTTCCAGAGACTATTACCCCGACTACGAATTCCCCGTCATCGAGCATACGCCCTGGCAGCGCAAGCCCATTCCGATTCCCAACGCCCTGCTCGAAGACGTCCGCCAAGTCATTCTCAACGACGAGAAAAGCGGCCGCTTCGAGTCCACCATCTCCAGCTACCGGTGCGCCATGTTCCCGGTCATGAAGAAGGCCGGATCCAAACCGCCCGTTCGAATCATCCTCAACCTCGAGCCTCTCAACGCCGTGACCATTCAAGACGCCGCGATGATCCCCAACGTCAACGAATTCGCTGAGTCTTTCGTTGGTTATTCTATATACGGACTAGCGGATTTATTCTCAGGATTCGACGCGATCTGGATCCACCCGAATTCGCGCCCGCTGCAGGCGTTCCACTCGCCCCTCGGACCGAAGCAGCAAGCCACTATGGCTCAAGGTTATTCTAACGCCATGCAACAGTTCATTTTGCGCGTCGCGCACGCTCTGAAACCCGTCGCTCCGAAGAAGGCCGATCCCTTCATCGACGATTGTGGAATCAAGGGTCCACGTTCACGGTATGATAACGTCTCCATCCCCGAGAACACTGAAATTCGCAGATTTGTCTGGGAGTACGCGCAGAACCTCGACGATTTCCTCGGAACTTTGATCATGGCGGGGATTACCGCCTCAGGTATAAAAACCGTTCTGGCTGCTTTTGACCTCCACATTGTAGGTTCTGTCGTCTCGTACGAGGGCTGGAAGGTTTCTCCGAGCCTCGTTCAACGTATCCTCGATTGGCCTGTACCCACTTCCGTGTCCGAGATTCGCAGTTTCCTCGGCTTGGCCGGCGGCGCGCGCAAGTGGATCCTCGGATTTGCGATGATAGCTAAGCCGCTCACCGTTCTTCTCCGCGTCGTTACTGTTGAATTCCGTATCACAGACGAGGCGATTGAGGCCCAAGAAATTCTCAAGCTTCGCATAGCCTCGGCACCAGTTCTTGTTCGATTGGATTACGATGCAGCTAAGTTGATTTCGCGCTTGCCCCGGAAGAACGATGACGGCCTTATGATTGTAGGGGTCGATTCGTCGTGGATGGGAGCCGGTTGGGTGATCTACCAGGTTTCCGATGGCGCCAAACGTCCCGCTCTCTACGGCTCCTGCACTTTCAACGCTACCGAGCAGAATTACGGCCAGCCCAAGACTGAGGTATACGGTGTGTTCCGCGCGTTCAAGGAGCTGCGCCACCGCATTTGGGGAGTTCATTTCCGTCTTGACCATGACGCAAAATCGCTCGCTAAAATGCTCCGAGAACCAGACGATGTTCCGAACGCGCCCTTGCTCCGATGGGTTGCGTGGATCCGGCTGTTGGATTTTGAACCCAATCATGTGCGTGCGGAATCGTTTAAAGCTGAAGACGCCCTCTCCAGACGCCCGTCCGCGCCAACCGACACGAACTACGACGACCAGGACCCCGAGGAATTCCTCGAGGCCTACTTGGATTTGGTTTATGCCGGTGCGCACAACGTGCCGGCTGGAGCTACATTCTCGAGCGCTGTTAAGTTCCTCCTTGACTCCACCTACCACCGTCTTTCTACTCCCTTTCTCCACAGCTATGTCTCGAGCGACGCGATGATGCCGATTTACCGGATCACTTCGGCATTTCGAGATTTCCCACGGTTGGGTTTGACTGACCTCGACTCTGAGCAGATTGACGCGACCGCCCCAAACTCCTACCTAGTCCATTCTGCTCTCCGCTACATCTGCGCGCACAACGTCCGTCCCCTCCCAGATTTCATGTCCAAAACCACGCGGTCCTTCGCGGCGGAGTTCCTGCTCGGAGATGAGTTCATTTCCCTAGAGTGTGTATCTACTGAGGTTCTCGTCGAAAGTATCCCCCTCGCCGAGTTCGAGTCCGCTGCGGCCACGCATAGGCACAAGACGCGAGACGATGACTCACCGGAGCTCTGGAACGAGTTGCGCGACTTCTTGAAGTCAGGGACATATCCGCTACGACTCACGACTGACCGCGAAAAGCTGAGTTTTCTCAAACGGGCTCGTCGATACTTACTTCATCAGGATCGATTGTGGCTTGCGCCCCGCAAGAACTCGAACGTGCTGCCAGCCCTCGTGATCGAGGAGGTACCCAAGCGCGGCTCTCTCATGGCTCAAGCTCACAACGAGTGCGGTCATCGCGGACGTGACGCAGTCTACACCCAGCTACGTGATCGTTTCTATTGGCCAAATATGTACGACGATATCAGCTATTTTATCAGGTCCTGCATCGAGTGCCAGAAGGCGATCAAGCGCATACCCTCCCTGCCATATCACGAGTCCTGGCAAGCACCTCTACTCCGTCATTTTAACATTGACTGCATTCACATGGTTGAGGGCGTCGGCGGCATGAATTACATTGTTCAGGCCGTCGAACCTACGATCCTGTGGCCCGAGGCCCGCGCGGTCAAGAAGATAGACGCGAAGACTGTCGCTAGGTTCATCTACGAGGACATTGTCTGCCGCTTCTCCTGCGTGCCGTTCGTCACGGTGGATGGAGGTTCGGAGTTCAAGGCGGAGGTTTTGTATCTTTTGCGCACCCTCTACAACTGCACTGTTATTATTTCCACCTCTTACCATCCTCAAGGAAACGCACCAGTCGAGCGCGCCCATCAGCCTCTCGTAAACGCCCTGTACAAGTGCACGGGCGACGCGAAGGGCAACTGGCCCAAATACCTCAAGGCCGTGCTTCTGTCAATTCGCGTCACGACGAGCAGAGCGACCGGCTTCTCTCCTTATTTCCTCCTCTACGGTGTGCACCCGATTTTTGCGTACGACATAGCTGAAATCACTTGGCAGACACTCGACTGGCACAAAGTCCGCTCGCACGAGGACCTGCTGGCTATCCGTGCGCTCCAGCTCAGCCGGCGCGATCCGAAACTCGAGGAAGCCAACAAGAAGCTTCGCGCGACTCGCCAGCGTGCTATCGACGACTTGCACCGCCGTCAACACTTCATGTTCGATTTCGCAGACTTCGACGTTGGAATGTACGTGTGGTTGCGCGAGTCCAAGATCGACGAGACCAAAGGAGATAAAGAGAAGTGGATGTATTCCGGTCCTTATATTATTCACCAGAAGCGCGACAGGGATTCGCTCGTGCTGCGCGAGCTCAGCGGCGCCATTCTCAAGGGGCACGTCAACATTCGACGACTCCGCCTATTCTACTACCGCCCCGACAACCAGACGCTCCGCACCTCGCTCAAACCTCCTCCCAAGCCGACCACCTCTGCAAATCCTCAGTATCGCCTCGACTACGCAATGCGCGCACTGCACGCCGCCGACGCTGAGTTCTAATTCCGTCCTCTCGATCACCCCCTCCACGTCTGAGACCTGATCCGCAATCATCCCCTATCCTATTTCACTTATATACCCCGCCCTCGTCTCGCTCCTGTTCCCTCTCTCTCCTCCTCCCCTCATTGTCTCTTACAATGCCCATTCTTCCCCAGCTTCAGTCTTATTACACGATCCCCACTCGGAACCGGGAACCGTCGAACATCACCACGCGCGGATTCAACGACCCTATGGATCGTTGCCTTGCATTCCCCGACTCCGCTCTCTTCACTCCTAGAACGGACGAGAAATACAAGGACTTCGGTCGCTACCTGGATCCTCGTCGAAACGCCACATTTGTCCGCCATGATCTCGCGTTGAAGTACACCTACGAGTCGGTCGACGAATGGTACATAAATGGTGAGTGGTACTCTTTCCCAATTACTCATACGGTCTATCGGCGCGACCGCGAGCTCCTGCGGCCCGAGATCGAGGACTTCCTTCGGCACGGCACCATTCCCGCTCGCTACCCTCCTCGCGAGAGCAACGGCGTCATCAACGAGCCCATGAACGAAGACAACTTCAAACGCATGATGAGTCGATTTTGTCTTCGCACCATTACTGTTGATTACTCTCCTCCCTGCTTCAAACCATTTTCCAGGACCGTCGAGCGACTGTACGAGCGTTCTTCGAACCTCGAGGTCCAGCACCATCATCTCGAATTTGAGGAGCAGTTCTGGAGCGTGGTGTACTTCAAGCAGTATACCGAGCCCGGCTACTTCCAACGCGCTACCGCCGCCACGATCATCCGCGACGTCCAAATCTCGGGGCGCCCGTACTGGTTCGTTGACGCGGAGCTGCGTGCGGGCGCTCACCACTACCGAGTTCTGACGGGCGAGCACCTCCGGTTCCGCTGGCACGAGCTGAGTGATCGCATTTAAATTCACCACTTTTCTTTCCTTTTATCCCCTATTTCCCATCGCATCCACCCTGTTTCTGCTCCGTCGTTCCATTACCACTAATGCGGGATTCCGAGGGCGGAATCTAAAGTATCCCCCTCTGTGGAAGTGCCACTAGGCACGCTCATCGCTCGTGCAATTCCCACGTATCGAGCACGGGTTCCCACCCAGGCGTTATCGACCACCAATTCCTCCTCCTCTCATCTATTCCATTACTACTCACCATCCTCTCTCCCATCACTATTTCCCTGTCGCCAGGTTTCCGCTTACTCGAGGCCTCCAATACCGCACTTACGACGCATCGAAGCGCGCACGATCAAGTCTCGTGACCGCGTATCAATTAACGTGTCGCGTCTCAAACGCGTTGGTGGAGGCGCATCGCGTGTTGGTCCGGGGCGTCAAAATTCTCTGAGCTATCTATTAAGTCCCTCATTCATCCCATATCACATTCCCATCTCTATCTTTCATAACCACTCAACCAATTCCTCTGCACTTAGGCCGACGGCGACGCCATGCCTGAAGAACGCGGTTGACTCGGAGTGCGCTGGGGATTGACTCGCCGAGATGGTCTGGTCCACCTCTCCGCAGCGTTGTTCGGGGGCTTCGCGTCTCCCTATCACATCTTTGCGCATTTCCTGGTCAACTGGCAGTTCGGACGGTGTGGTTAGCTCGACGCTATATTACGGACACCTTATTTATATGCCGTTTGTATTTCCTTTCGTTGTGTTGTTACAGGGCTCTGGTGACGCACGAGTACGCGTACAGCCACCCCAATCCTGTATTTAAGCTGCCAAATGTGACAGAAAGGGGACTTCCTCTTGCTTCCCCCCCCCATCTTCCCTCTCTGAGTCCTGAGCCTACATCGAGTTGCGAGCGTCCAACGAGTGGACGACGAGGAGGCGAGTTGCGAGGCATATATCTACACCACAGCTGAGTTCATTTCTGTCTAAAACCTTCTTAAATCTATACTACGGCTCCTCCACAGGCCTCCGCACAACCAGCTCCCCCAGTTCCAAGCCCGGAAAAACCCATTCTTCTACACCGGTCCAGTGAGTCATCAATGCTTTTGCGGCCGCGGCCGGGATCTCCCGCCGCTTGTACTATCGTCCGTTGAATGTAATCTAATCTTCAATAGTGATCCCTTTGTGTTGCATAGTCGTAGTCTAGACGGCTTTTATATATCCTGACTTTGAACAGCACACAGGGTACTCCAATTCCGTTCAAGAATGGTAAAGTGACCCTTTAGCTATAAGTTCGTCGCTTCCCCAGACTCGAGCCCATTGTGGTGGCCGTTATCTGGAACAAGCTGCTAGCTTTAGCATGGGCTTATATCCTTAACTGGTTGCTCGGATCTCAACACCAGCCCTCTGAGACGGTGTAATAGCTTTAGTTTACAGCCGGTAACGGCAACTAAGTGATGTAAAATTGAAAGATTTCATGCGTGTTCACTTAGCCAGCTTATCACCGTCAAACAAGTGAGACTGAACCAGACTCTACGAGAGAGACTAACACAACTCAAACAATCAAATCCCAAACACTAAACACTCCTTTGTATGCCCCTTAGGGTGACCTGATGAGAAAGACAGGTTTTACTAGACCTAGGGTTGTAGTATAGGTCTAGGGAACCTAGGCTTTGATAGTTCAAGTAAATGGTTGTATGCGAAGCTTATTCCAAAGGGAAGTCTTCAAATCAACAATATGACACACGCTTTTGACGAGTCAAGGTTACAACACAGATGGATGGCAAAGCTTCACAGCTATAATGCAGATAACGGCGTGGATGACCGGTAGGGTTTGGTTTGGACGTAAGTCTGCTTTGGAGACTAGCAAGCCTCTGACACAACACAACACAAAACACTATTCCGTAACCAAGCCAAACTCTTCTGTATTCGCACAATAAGGTACTCAAGACAGGGGTCACTGCCTACGGGACAAGGTACTTAAGACAGGGATCACTGCTTATAAAACTCAAAGCTGAACACTATTGCAGATAACCAAAAGCCTATATTCGTTGGAAAATAATGAGTCTGAAACAAAGCCCTAAATATGACCATCTGGTTGTTCGAGATAAACTCTAACTGGGTGGTGATTCAGTGCCGTCCTCACTCTTTCTATGCTAGCTTTATACTACTCTAATTATGCTTACACTATGTGATGACACTATCATGGGTATATGTTATTTAATATGATACAAGAGCACGGTGGGGCACTCTGCGCCCCACCACTTTGGCTGAACAATGAAGTCGGGATCTTGAATCTTTGCAGAATCTGCTGATGATTGGGTACTCAGAAGAAGTTGCTAATAAATTCACTGCATAACGAAGCTGCTCACAGAATAAATAAGGTTTCAGAGTTGACTTTAGGGCCGGTCTCAGTGGAATCTCGGGGTCAAGTGATTGTTGAAGTTTAAAAGGCTTGGGACAGACTGAGTGCTTAATTTTATAAAGAGGGTGATGAAATCTGGTATCTTAATTGCCTGAGCTATTTAATGTGATTGGCTTCCCATGACTCTATGTCGCTCGTTGACATATTGACCCGGTTGTGGGCCTATAGTTTCTGGGTTTCAATCGGGTATATGGTGCAGCTCCTGTTGAGCGAGCGCCCACAAATCTCTTCTCCCCTTCACCCTATTTTGTACCAGGTTAGCCCCGAAATAACCATAGCTTTCCATAGATACCCCAAACTCCCTGGTTGGAAGCCTGGCTCCCTTGTTACTCTTATTGCGAACTGAACCCCTTAGTGCGGACCAATTCATCACTCGAAATAGGCCTGGACCTGGTGAAACCTGATGTCAATCAGAGTGCAGTTAATCGTTCCTGACTACTGGTGGATCACGTGATAGGTCACGTCATGTCATTACAATAAACAATAGTCAACATAGTAGATATTCACATGAATATATACTATTACGGCCGCCCATCATTCACAGAGGGAATGATAAATATCCCTTTGATAGTAGGCCCCATTTGTATGGTTCTAGCCCTTAGTTACACACTCAGGACTCATGCTAACTTCAGATGTGTGCTAAAGATCACAAAATGTGTGTTTGCAAGGCTGGCCTTGTAGACGGCTGGCTTATCACCAGTAAGATCAGGAAAGGGAGACAGAGACAGTGTAATAATTTTTGCACGTGCAAAGCAGCAGGAGTTGCGCCTGAGAAGATAAATTATGCCGAAGAAGAAACCCCAGAAGTCAAATGAAGTCCAATATGAAAGAGAGCAGCAACAAACAGAGATATAATGACACACCTTCAAATTGCGCAATCACGGCGGTGATCAAAAAAAATTACCCACGGAAAAAGGGCCTAGAACTATGATGTTCCCTTTCCGGGCCCAAATTTTACCTGAGGAAAAACCGTGGTAAATCTTACAGTATTTCCTGTATAATTTGCGCTAGTAATAGACAAGATTTTACCATGAGGAAATTTGGTGGTAAAAGGTGGAGTTTTTCCGTGTATCTCTCCGTGGTAAAAGATGATTTGTTACCACGGACACCGCAAGGGTGGAGATGGAACGAGTCATGCGCCGCGGAGGCTTTTGCGTCTTCACGGATGGGTCCGGGTTCGAGGGTGGGGTGGGAGCGGCGGCGGTTGCGTGGAGCAGGACGGGCGAGGGGATGGCAAGAATGAAACATCTAGGTGGCGAGGAGGAGCATACCGTCTTCGAGTCGGAGGTGGTAGGCGCGATCCTCGCGCTCGACATCATCAAGGGTACCCCACGGCTAACTGACGCCGACATCTTCACTGACTGTCAGCCAGCCATCGTCGCCCTCTCCACTCCCAAATCCCAGCCCGGGCAATACCTCATCGCGACCTTCCACACCCTCCTCCGCCGTCTCCTCCGAGCCTGCCCCTCCCTCCGTATTCGCATGCACTGGGTTCCGGCGCACGTTGGCATCGCCGGGAATGAAGCTGTCGATGTGCGTGCGAAGGAGGCAGCTCAGAGCGCCTCCTCCGCCCTCGTGTCCCGCATACGCCTCTTCGAGTCCCCCCTCCCGCTGAGCAGAGCGGCGGCCACTGCAGCGGCGGCGAAGGAGTTCAGTGCGTGCTGGCTCGCAGAGTGGTCACTCTCCCTGCGCTTCAGCTGCATCTCCCTCTTCGACAACCCCCGCCCATCTGGCACCGTCGCGCGGATGTATTCCGAGCTGAGCCGCCCGCAGCCATATCACACGGGTCCGGATCTTTCCCGTAGTAAAAGATTGTCTTTTACCACAGGAACTTCAGGCGCCGGATCTTTCCATGGTAACAGACCATCTTTTATCACGGAGAGACTCACGGAAAAACTCCACCTTTTACCACCAAATTTCCTCAGGGTAAAATCTTATCTATTACTAGCGCAAAGTATACAGGAAATATTGTAAGATTTACCATGGTTTTTCCTCAGGTAAAATTTGGGCCCGGAAAGGGAACATCATAGTTCTAGGCCCTTTTTCCGTGGGTAATTTTTTTTGATCACCGCCGTGAATATATACCATAAAATTTCTGTTTGTAAAATTGACGGTGAGTATTTCAATCCCGGTAGATGAGTCTCCGTGTGGTCGAGTTCATTTGCCGTATGTCCTCTGAATGTTTGTGGAGGGAGTCGAGTTGTCGCGCCGTTATCTTTGAGAGCAAGCGAGATGTGGCGCGATGTCATCGTGCCAAAGATATGATTGCTTTGTATCTTGAAAGATGATTCGCTGTCCCTAGTCTATATGAGGATATTCTTCCGGTAAGACTAAGGCCTGTGAAATCACTTGTCAATCAAATCTCGACTCGGGACTCGAAATCAATCAAGAGTTATACTACAAGCTACAACACATTTGGGGCGCAGAAAAACACCGGTGAGCAATCTAATGTACATCCTGAAATCCCTCCCTTTTTCCCTGTTTTTTCCCTCTTTTCGCAACTTGATCAATTTGATTTTGCCGTTCCCTCAAGCGACTTGGGCCATGGGCCCTGTTTTCAACTGCATTCAAGTTTGCAAGAAGAATTGAGCGTAGTATACATTGTGAAATGCACCAGAAAGCACACTCTGGCGCAGTTCTGGCCTTAGAATCGATTCTGGTGTTGGTTATCTTTTTATTCATAAGGCCCTCCGGGCACCCCTGGTACCTCTTAGAGACTTAGCTACATACCCTAAGTGAAAGGCCTAGAGCGAGGTCTCGGAACTTACCGCATGATCGAGAAAAACATTAGTGCTTTCTGAGGCGCCGGAAAAGGAAACGGTCTAGATCGCGGTCTCGGAACTTACCGCACGATCGAGAAAAAAACATTAGCGCTTTCTGAGGTGCCGGAAAAGGAAACGGTCTAGATCGCGGTTTCGGAACTTACCGCACGATCGAGAAAAAAACATTAGCGCCTTCCGAGGCGCCGGAAAAGGGAAGGGCCTAGATCGCGGTCTCAGATCACAGGATCACAGATAACGTGATATCTGACTTTGGGAATTTTTGGACGTAGACCTGGTCCCTAAATCGGTACCAGGAATGTGGTCGGCAGCAATTCTGGCGTGCTGGCGGTGCTGGCAGGCCTGGTACCAGCTCTGCCAGCTTGAAAACATTTTCCTGATGTGTAAGGACAACAGATGCCAAAACTGAACTTTTGGACAGTTTGAGTCGAGACCAACGAAGATTAAGGGGACGGCGCATCAACCTCGAGCCATCAAGATTTATTATATTCGATGCACCAGGCGCCGAAGCAAGAGGACCAAGGAGATCCCTTTTCTCCACGTGTCTTGTTTCCAAACCACATGTCATCATGCCAAGCGTGCATTCCCATTGGCCAAGAAAACCCTCCCGTCATTGCCACATCGCCAGAACCCCTTACAACTTCGCCCCTGTCTCTCGCATCTCCCTCTTCGCCTTCTCGCGCAGGTCCCGCCTTAGAAACTTGCCGACCGCGTTCTTGGGGATCTCGTCGACAAATACCACGCCTCCCCTTAGCTGCTTGTACGGCGCGACGCGCGCACGGACGTACTCTGCGATCTCCTCCGCTGTCACCTTGCCTCGGTCATCAACAACGACGTACGCGCGCGGCAGGTCATTGCCGGGGTCGTCGGGCGCGGGCACGCCAATGACGGCGGCCTCGTGCACGCGCGGATGCGTGAAGAGCACATTCTCGAGCTCGGCGGGCGCAACCTGCTGGCCCTTGTACTTGAGGATTTCCTGTTTTTTTTTTCGGGGAGATAGATTAGCGCACTGTTTCTTCATTCTGATCCAAAATGAAGACGGGGGAAGCAAGGGTACGGAGCACACACCTTCTTGCGATCCACGAGGTAGAACCTCCCCTCCCTGACCACTCCCACATCTCCCGTGCAGAACCACCCGTCCCAAAACGCCGCTCGCGTCGCATCCTCGTTGCGGAAATACCCCCTCGTCACGAGCACGCTCCGCACAAGCAACTCACCTTCCTCCCCCTCTTCGACATCCCGCATCTCCTCATCCACGATTCGCAGCTCCACCCCTGGAAGCACGGGACTAAGACTCCCATAAGCGTCCGCGTCCGCGTCCCCACGCGGCATGGCCGTTACCGCGCCCGTCGTCTCGCTCAATCCCCACGTCTGCCCAATCCTCACGGGCTCCTTCCCTCCCTCTCCCAACTTCGCGCTCGCGGCTCGCTGCAACGCGGCGTCCATTGGCGCCGCGCCTGTACTCGCGCCTTCTACAAACCTGAAAGCCCTCGCCGCGGCGGGGTCCTTTGTGATCCTCAAAAAGATGCTCGGGACCGTGTAAAACACGGTGATCTCGTGGCGCTCCGCGTAGCGCAGCAGGTCCGCCCAGCTGTAGCGCGGCATCCAGAAGACGGTCCCCGCGCTGTACATTGGCCCGAGCATGTACCCGAACAGGCCCGCGATGTGGCTGACGGGCAGGTGGCCCAGGGTGCGGAACGGGGTCGGGACAAAGGATGGGTTCGTCTCCAACTCGCGCACGAGCCAGTCCCTCGCTGAAAGCGCGGTGATGTACGTTTCCGCGACGAGGTTCAGGTGCGAGAGCCGCACACCCTTGGGCAGGCCCGTCGTGCCTGACGACCAGAGGATCGTGATCAGGCTTTCTTCCAGGGCTTTTGGGTCGGTCACGCGCTCCCACTCCAGCGTCTGGTCCGACAGCACGTCCATGCTCCTGTCCATGCTCTTAAGGCTCCAACTTCCCGAGGACGAGTCGAGCACGAGCACCACGCGGCCAGCGTCCAGTCCGCACTGGGCCGCGGCCTCGCGCGCGACACCCGCGTGCGCGCGGTCCGCGATGACGAGCCGCGACGTCCCGATCCGGATCTGCCGCGCGAGGTCGGCGGGGGTCGACGACGGCGACGCCGCGCTATAGACGCCGCCCGCGGCGATGATACCGAAGAAGACCGCCGGGACGAGGACCTGCCCACCGCTGATGACGGTCACAATGTCGGTATTGGGACCATGCACCCCGATGTCGAAGTGCGCGCGCAGGCCGTGCGCGATGCGCTGCGTGAAGGAGCGCAGGGTGGCCTTGGTCACTCTGTTGGACGGGTCGACAGCGTCGGCGTGCAGGACGAGGGCGTGGTCCTGGGCGAAGGAGTGTTCCGAGTCTGTTGGGTGTGTTAGTGTGCGTGGACGAGATGGACCCCACTACTCTGTGGGAGAAGTTGGAGTTTAGAGGGAATGACTAGCCAAAGAGGAAGGTGAGCAGGTCTAGCTGTGGGATGTCGACGGTGGGCTTCGTCGGGTGGCGATAGATGCGGGACATTGTATTCGGTGACACGACTGAGGGAGTGGATCAATTTGAGACAGATTTGTGAATGGGCGCCATCTTGCATCCTGCGGCGACCCAGGCCTTTATGCTTTGGGGCCAGTTTGGGGATGTATGCGGCAGCCGCTGTTGCGTGAGGGATTCGTCGCCACGATCTCGGTTTCCCGGCGGCCGATGCGATCACGAGCTCTTTCTTGCTCACTCCCGGAGTCCCACTTTCTCAAGCGCCTGTCAGCTGACCGCATACCTGTGAGAGAGGTCTAAAAATGGAGATACGGCTTCTGAATAGGCTTAATCCTATGAAGAGAGTACTGCATTATTTCGACCGAATGTTGAGGTGACGAGTAACAGAGGGTCGTGAACTGAACATTTTTGAGCTAGGTGACATGGCTTTTCAATTCGGTGGCCGAAATAGGCGAAAAAACGCCAAAATTTCCGGCCCGGCATTCGTCGAACTGCCATATTTTGTATGCCGATGAATGAACACCATTTTCTGTGAACATTTGTGGCGACAGGTGACAGCCCGTGAAAATCGGTCGAAATAGTGCAGTACTTGGAGCGGATTCTCGTCCAATACCCATCCGAATTCGCTCAAAATTTTTATATTATTGACGGGCACACCTGTCGGTTGAATTTCCGGTACTTCCGAAGACGATGGACAAAACATGAGTTCATTTTGATGCACAAGTACAATTATAGTAAGCCTTGATTGCTTGCTGCTCATTCCGTGGGCACTGCTTTACAGCGCTAGCTTATCATGCTAGCTACCCGAGTTTGTAATAACGGAATTTCAATATCGCTAGGGGCTTCAACATCAACTTCAAATATCCCAAATGGTTTATCTTCTTTTTGATTCAACACACCCGAGCAAATATTGGAATTTAGAGAATGCCAGTTAAGCCGCAAGTGCTACATGGTAACGCCACCATAATTATGAACTAGAATCATCCTAAGCCCTCTCTGAAGTGCTTCTGACCTTCAAGACCCCTGATTTCCTTTGAGAGATACCCGTGAGTGGTTCAATTTTCGGCAACCATTTGAACCGTGTACAAACTTTTTGCAAACTGCTTGACCCCACGGGCAAACTAAAACGGTCAAAATCGTGTATCAATGGGTGTAAACGGAAACAGTTGGAGTCTTATTTAGGCCAACGTCAATTACTTTTTGAAGTCAACGGAGATCCGCTATTCGACTTTTGACCGCGTAGGTAATGCTCCTTCTCTACATCAGCCCTTAGCTGTCCCATGAACATGATGATCGCACCAACATCCCACGGGGTATAGTAGAAGTAATTGTTCACATCACATCAGGAGATCATTTTGGAATTATTTTAGAATATTTATGCATGCTTTCCATCAGTACATCAAGAAAAAGTCCTGTGGCCGTAGTTCCCAGGTTAAGTATATAGTCCAGGGTAGCTGCCGTAGTTGGCGTAGCTCGGCAAGGTGCTGTATAGTGCCGTGTAGTCGTCATAGCTCACTGCAAGAACTATGGATGACAATCACTGAACCCACCTATACTTAGACCGAGTCTAGGTGACCATGCAGACCTACACAGATTGTTGTGGCTAGGTGACCTAGAAATAGTATTTGTAGCTAGGGGTAGGTCTGGGTAGGTCTGGGCAGGTGTTTCTAGGCTGATGTAGGTGAGTATAGGTACTTATAGTCGCCTACGCAGACCCAATATAGTCTACAGTGTGAAGAAATAGGTTTCGCAACATCTCTGTATACATTCAACCGAGATCCGGCTACACTGATCTACGCTGATCTACACAGCATCAGCTTAGGTGACCTGATCACGGCTATAAAAAGGCTACTATCACCTACAAACATCCTGAGCGTAGTCGCCTAGGCAAACCCTTTGTAGTGGCCTACGCCGAGCTGAAGTTACCTACAACAAACTACAAATGACTGAGTATAGGTAGGGTCTGAATGTAATGAATGTTGCTCGACTATCCAATTATATTGTGCTATATTGTCTGGCATGACTCCTCGGGTGGTCACTCAAATCTATGGAGGATACGCAAATTTAGTTTGAAGTTGCTGGCAGTTGCCACATCATTGCGATTTTGCGTAGTATTTGAAAATTTTTGCAAAAGTAGTCTAACACAATCAGATTGACCCGTGGACAAATTCCCATTGCTGTCCACCACAGGTGAAAAAGCTAAGAATCCGGCGGGTCTATGTGGCCACACAAGTAGGAAGAATAATGAAAGTTCAAGCAGCATGCCAGTTTTGCTAAGTCCGCGATGGGGTAACTTACTCCGGCCCGAATAACATGCGATATGGTCCGTGCACATGTTGACTTTGGACGGCATTTTTAATGCCATCTTTGTCACCTCTTTCCTCTCCCCACCATCTTCCTCCTACGCTAGCTCCCGCCGCACTCCCCTTACAGTGGCAATACCCCATACAAATCCGCACTCGTTGTTTTTCGACATCTCGTTGCCGCCACCGACCCCCTGCTGCTGCTGCCAGCAAGCACTCAGCAAGTGTTTGTCAACGGCCTCAAACCTTGCTTCACGCATCATGGAATGCTTTCAAGCTTCATTCAAGTTACTCCCTTGTGGACCATCTGAGCATGTAGAGCTCTATCAAAGCCTCGATACCTCACGGTCGGGTTACTTGACCAACTGCATTGACACAAATCTCTAAGTCCCTCTGGCTTGTGCTCGGCGGCAAGAACCTTGATCAATCTGAAGCGTGCTCCCTCTACCATCTTCAGTCTACCTACTCAAGCTTGACACCTTCCCGAAGCCTTCGAATCTGGCCCCAGTTACCCCGCTCGGCATTCACCATACGACTCATCACCGTAACGTACTTCCTGCACGCATCAGTCCAGTTATTGTTGGGTCAGGTAGAATTGGGCCCATAGCTGGGTTGAAAGTTCGTGTTTGTCAAATAGGTGAGTATTTCTGTCGCTGAGTGCTTGTTGACTAATGAATACAGGGTATGTTGAATCCTCTCGAGAAAGCCTTGGTTATGACAGCGTAATATATCTTCTTGTGGCTAGTATAGTAATGCAGTTTATTTCCACGCGCATTGTGTGATCTGCGAGCGGAAAAGCCCGCGACTATTAGCTTCGGATGCGCGCTTTCCGTGCAATGCTAGCTATAGATCACTCCATAGGCTATTGTACTACAAGACTACAGAACGATATTGAACTACAGAGTTGCTGCGCATACCTACGGCGTGCTATATACAGGGGACCTGTCGACAGTGCTATAACAACTACATTGACTATGTTGACCGACATATACAGCCAAATTTTTGCTGATGTACAAACATTATATTTTAGTTCTTCGGTTGATTGACCTACACCGACATGTTCTACCTTTTTGCAACTTTTTCCAGGTGATTATCAGGGAGATACAGATAAGACGGCCAAAGGGTAAGGATGATTCTGGAATGTCTCCAACATATATAAACGATATTCAAGTGACTTTTCAACGTTCGGTGAATATTGTCTTCGTCACAAGCACAACTCGGGCATCTCGGACATAGTGGAGACAGAGAGAGAGCTATGTTCTCTAGATATTTCTGACGTTTCCTGGGGTGCCGGATAGCATACTCAGCGTCGAGAAGGGACGGTCGCAGGTATTCATGCCATTCTCACCTCTAAGGAGGTTCTGGATCGATTCTCAGTTTCTTATCATAATGTGAACTCCATACTTGAGAGACAGAGCCACAATATATGCATTCGGACTTGACATTCAAATTGGGAATCACCGGCCATCGTTCGGCAGTTGATACCATCACTCTTTCCAAAGCGTGGTTCTTTGGCTTCTTATACATAACACTCAAGGAAGAAACATCAGCATGCAGTGCAAGCCGGCGCAGCAACAAGGCGTCAAAAATCGTTCTCGCGGATCACCATCGTCTGTCTTCCCCCAGTTCCCGGCTCAGCATCGAGAAATTTACGCAGACCAAGGTGTATCATGCCGTCAGAATCTTTCCGGTGTTGGGTCTTCGTTATCCTGATACTCTCCTCCATGACCTCTCTGCTGATCTTTCAACTGGGGGTCGGGCTAGATCTCTTTAGTGTGCAAATTGTTAGACGTTGCTTTCCCGGGCGACGAACGACACACCGATCTCAGGATTTTACGGTTCGGGGACTTTGTGGCTTTCCTCGTTACGCCCGGGATGACTCATGGGCACACGGTCATGGGCATACTGAGGACGGGCCATCTACCATCCGGGTGGGACTACGATTTCATTACGCGCCTCGGCGTACACCGTCGCAGCGGAAATCGATCTCATATACAAGTCAAAAACTATCGCACAGCTCGGAGATGGAGCCAGCGAGTCATCACTCCTACCCGCCTTGCTCTGCGCGGAACGCGTCGTCTCGGTGGAGACAGGATCCTCCTTTTTCACCTTGGCGGCCGCGCTCATATACGGACGGCCCTACCGTCTGCTTACGATCGGTATTGCCGCGATCCCGCCGATCTTTGCTGTCGTTGCGTCGCGTTTTTGCCCACACGCTCACCAAGCCATCTCTCGCACGACACCTGTGCTTTGGTGCCTCCACGTAGATGGCCCATCCCATGACCTATTCATGGGCCCTGCCACCGTAGACTTCCCAGCTGTGATGGGCCAATTCATCCCCGGCTTCCTCGAAATATACCGCTTGCGGGAATACTGGCTCGTGGACGCCGGTTTGAGCGCCGTGACCATCCTCGCCGCCTTCGTGTTCCGCCTGGTCGCGGTGTCCAACGTAAAGACGCCCTGTTGGCAGCCTTAGCGATGGCATTCTCTGTAGCAGTTGCAATGATGTCTGTTGGTACCGATCTTGGGCATCGCCTTCCTGTTCCTTCGATTTGGGTCATCATGTGGATTGCCTTGTGATGGCCCGTTTACATTCTCGCTTTTTTCCCGCAGAGAAAATCCCCCCCCCCACAACAACTTCTGTTCTCGAGATGAACCAGATTGCGGCTCTCCTCGGCGTATCGGCAGTGGCCGCGATTCGAATACATACACGAATGGTAGCATAGGCGTTCGTGAATGCCTACTGATGGCACCGAACGCCTATCGTGGAGTTGAATGCCTATTGCCGGTACGAACAGCTATTCATCCGCCGCGTATCATTTCTGATGCCAATGATGCGGCGACGGGAACCACTGTCACGCTTCACCTCTTTCTCTCTCACCACGACCACGACTACCATTTCCCCCTGCCGCCCTCGACGACCTCGACGCCTCCGACGCGCACGCGCTCGATCCGCCCCACGCTTCCTCGATGCTCTTAAACCGACCCGGAGCGCATCCACCCGGTCTTTTTCGTCTTTTCTACACCCCGTCTGCTGGTAGCTTCTTCCGATGCACACTGGGGATACACCAGGTTGAACGCCAGCGGGCCTCTTGTTCGTCCGCCTTCTATTCCCTTCTACGTGTCCTCCCGTATGCGAGTCGGCTCGGCATGCGGCTCCGCCCCATTGTGCGGATCGGACAGTGACTGGCCATGAGCATGGTCGGCCCATCCCCTCGCGCTGGCACATCCCCGCCCCCGTGCAGCTCGTTCAACGGGCCACGCATCACACACCCTAGGTGGCTGCCCCTATGCCAACGCGTGCGGACAGGCCGCCGTTACACGCGAAATAAGACCCGAGGGCGCGAGGCCACTTTGTAGTTATTAATCTGTACTGGTTAATCATTTTTAAAAAAATGATACCCTTGGCTACAAAACTATCATTCAGAGCGGTAAATTTTCCAAGGCGCGAGGCGCCGCGCCGAGTGTGACAGAGTTGAAAATGCCGCGCTGGGATGGTGAGCCGAGCGGCGAGTAAGTAAGTATTCAATCAAATATCTCTCTACTCAGTAATAGGTGTTCGAATCGCGCGATAGGGAACAAATAGGCTTTCGATGCCATCAATAGGCGTTCGTGAACGCCTATGCTACTAAAGTTTTCGTGCCTCCCGCGATTCGTACCCTACGGGCTATTAAACACGAATTGGTAGTCATTCTTTGCTAGTCTACGATGGAATTACCTTTATTTATTCTAGTATTATTGTTACGCTTTCCTTTTTCGGTAACCCACGCCATCATGATGCCGTCACCCGACCATCTGCCCTTTTCTTCTTAGGCTCTCCTTCTCTCTCCCTTGTCTTTACCTCTCGCCAGTCCCCACACAAACGATCACACCCACCCTTCCAGGCCCACGCATCGACGGCCTCCCAGTCCTGTCCCTCCCAATGTGACTCCTGCCCGCCATCGCGCGACACATCTCGAGCCACCAGCGCACGCAGGGGTATGTTCCCGGCGCATGAAGCTCCACTCTCCCGCTTGCCGCCCTGCTGGCCTTCGCGGCACCTAGGACGCGAACGCCAATATCGTGGGCGTCAGCGCCGCCTCTAGTCAGCACCCGGGACAAGCGCAGCAGGCGAATGCAAGCGCAAGCGCTCAAGCGCGGCCCTCGGCGCAGCTCGCACGGCGGCAGCTGCACCTGCCACCACTCCACTTTGGGTTGCAGCCCGCCTTTCAGCCCGCCCCCCGACGCGCGCGCCGCCGGGAGGAAGCCACGGCTACGGGCTGTGTTGCTCCCGCAGGAGACGCTGCCGCGATTCCTGGTGATAGCGAGTACGAATACGGCGATAAATCTGGAAATGTGTAGGCTTTTGTTGGTGAAGAGGTCGTTGAGGGTGCGTGTCATGTCTGTCTCTTTTCCTTCCTCCTTCTTTCCGTCACTCCCGCTCCCTTGTCTTCATTCGCAAACGCTGGCTCTTCCCCGCGTTTCAACGCCGAGAAGTTCTATGTCGTGTAGACGCTCCTCATCCCGAACCCGCACGCTACGAGCGATACATGTGGGGAGAGGGCGCATGCGTGGGCTACGGCGGGCGATTCGGTGCGGAGACGATTCGCGCACGCGTGCTCATCGTGGGCGGCTGGGCGTGATGGTATCGACGAAGGTGGTGAGGATGGTGTGTGGTACGGATTCCCGTCGAGAGTCGATGGAGCCCATGGATGCCTCCAGCGCAAGTGCGCATACCTCTCGCGGGCGCGGTCGTGGACGTGAATGCCTCGGAAGTATGGTGTGGCCGGAATGACGTGCGCCGGGTCGAGCGCAGAGATTATGCTTATGGCGGAGAGCTTTGATGCCGCCGGCACGCACATCGCGAGCGGGTGAGGGTGCGCGTGCGTGTCGTGGACGTGCATATGGATGCAGGAGGGTGATGGGTGCGACGCAATGATCGAGGGATGCTTCGGTGCTTTGCAAGACTGGAAGACGAAATCGGATCCCACGTTCGTGTTCGATTTCATGCGCCACAGCGCCGTGACCTTGCTTCGATCGCATTAGGTGTCGACCCCCGTACCTCTACGCCCTATCTCTTCCTTGGTGCTACTCAATAGACGCCCGCCTTGGCGCCCAGCTTCTGTCCTCGCTTTCTTCTCGTCGTGCTCTCTCCCAATGACGGATGCGCTGACCAATTCTCGTGAGGTCCGCGCCGATCCGTCACAGTCGGACTTCATGTCCTCCGTGGACCGCACACGCACGCGAGCTGTATACTCCCTGAGTCGTTCGCGGTGGTTTGGGCTCCCAAGTCAGAACCCAGGTGCGTGATTTTAACGCTCTCTACATGTACACCATCACGGCCTATGGGGATCCCAGGTCGCTCATAAAATTCCCAATCACTCTGGACGTGACTATCGTCCTCCACGGCGCAACTGTAATTATTCGTACGACCGCATCATCCGTAATTGATTCCTAATCTGAAGTGGGAATGATACAGTCCAACTCTTCTTCACCCATCGGAAGTCCAAATTCCTGCCAAATAAATACTACATCCCCGTAATTCTATCCATCGGCGCTGTCCTGCTGTCACGTTTCATTGCTTTCCTCGTCTCGGGCGTCGCGGCTGTGAGGATGTCTGCCCTCCTCACCTTCATGCAATCCTGGAAGTCTCTCATCCTGTTCGATTTGGTTTCTTGCGCCATCATAGATGTGATCATCTCGGCCTTTCTGGTGTATCAGCTTCCGATCCGCCGTGCGAGTGCGTACAAGAGCTCGGAACAACTCTGGATCTACGATGCTTTTCGATTTCTGAAATGATTCCAGTACGCTAGCGATCATGGATAAGCTTATCATGTGGTCGGTGGGCGAGTACGATCCTATTTATTTCATCCGATAATAAATAATCCTCATTCTGGATTTCCGAAACAGAGACCTGCCTTGTAACGACGTATGTGGTACCCATGCTGATTATCCACCCGACCAACTGTTCTTTGTCTAGATTCACGACCATGGTCATGTTGGTCTGCGTAAGCCATCCGAGACGTTGAACACGTACCGCTGCTCATACTCTGCATCAGTTTCTCACGATGAAACAAAATTGTAAGCTCACTACGGTCTACCTCCTGGACCCGTTTTAATTTTCAAACAGTCATATGGGTCGGGATCCTTCTCGTTCAACCAAAAGGTGAATTCCAGTGAACTTGACTGCTAAGCATACACTCATGCAATACAGTCTTTTCAAACGCTCTGTTTGCGAAGTCAGTGGACGACAGTGATAAATTTTATCGGATCCTAACACATACACTGCAGTCTCAACTCCCGTACTGGTTTCAGAGAGAACGGTTCCGTGGTTCACGAATTCTCTGGCAAAGTACGTGTTAGCTCTCCAGGGAATACGCTTGGTCTCACCGTTCTTTATTTTCGAGATAGCCTAACTCGCACCCGATGATATACTTCAAGCCCGGGAGCGCAGGCGTCACGGTGAGCCAAGAGACAGCCACGGTCAAAGACGATCTGCCAAAAACCCCGGGCGGAGTTCATCTTATATATTCGAATTCGAAGCTGGAATCGTCTCTGACAGAGAATCAAAATGAGAGCATGGTTGGTTCAGGCTATCTTCGTAGTTGAAACCCAGGTTCCTTCAAGACTTTTCGTGGCGGGCTAGATCAGAACTTTCGACGCAAGCTAAATCAGTACTTGATTTGGGGCGAAAACATATTTTTGGTTGATTTTTTGTGGCCAAGAGCCGTAGCATTGATACACAGCTTCTCATGGACCAGAAGGCCGCGTACATCTACTCGCAGATCACACGGCGAGAACCAATTTCCATCCTGATTTGCATTTGGGCCCTGAGAATGAGGATAACGGTTCTTAGTGCTTTCCTCCAAAATAGGATCGAACGTGCATAAGTCTGCTGTACGAAGAACAACTAAAATCTTATTGAATGATCGAGATTCCCAGAAGAGTGGGGACGTGTGGCAAAAAAACAATTATCACATTCATTTATTTTTTTGTTCAACTTGAAAGTTCGCGAGTTTGTTATAACCTCCTAATCCTCGCAAACAAACACACTTCCATTGAACACGCTGCGCATCGGATACCTGCAGTGCGTCCTCGTCGTTCCATTCTCCCCGGATCCAACAATAGTGTCAGGTGCAACCCCGCGCTCGACCCAGTCAACCAGCGCCAACAGGATATTATGCGAGGTGTCATTCACAACATTGAGCCCGCCTGATTGCCCGAAGGACGAGGCGCCGAGGCCGCCGAAGCAGTGCCCCATTCCGGGGATGAGGAAGAGGCGGTAGAAGTCGTCAAGGAGGGGGAGCGAGAGCGTGTGCGAGATCAAATCGTACACGCGCTTGGAGTTGGTCGACGATATGACCTACGTAGTGCTTCAATCAGCCTAGTCCATCTGCGAAAGAGTAAACTGGAACGTACGGGGTCCCGGCGCCCATGGTACGTGATGAACTTCCCGCCGCCATTGCGGAACGCAGACAAGTCGCCATTGAACGTGGCGATCCCTCCCGGGTTGAGTGAATCCCAGAAAGGAATGTCGTGCAAACCAAAGTTGGAAAAGTCGTGCTCGGTGTCGTTATAAATCGCGAAACGGCCCCAGTCCTAAGAAACACATAAGAACGTGATTAGCGGCTCAGCCCACAGTGGCCTCCGGAAAGTAGAGGAAAACTCAAACACATACCGATGTGAGGGAGAAGAAACCACCACCAAACGTGACTGCCGGGATCACCGGGTCCGCCTCCGCACCCGGTGAGTAACGCGGATACACCAGTTGCCCGTTCAGCCCAAAGAGCGGCGTGAATATTTTTTTCACCGTCTCCACCTGCGGCCCCGTCAAGCAGCTCGTGTTGTTGGTGCTGCTGCCAGTGCACTGGATTGCTTCTGGACGGAAGTCGCACGCATCTGGCTCGGTGATAATTCCATCAACAACGCCGTCAAGTGCATCGCACTGGCGCAAAATCTCCGCCGATACAGCGCCCCACAGCGCGCGCGGCAAGAACTGGGGCGGGGGCGCGGCGGGGTCAAACGGCGCACCCACATAGTGCGACAGAATGCCTCCCCACGCGACGAGGTGGTTAAAGTCCGTCGCCGGCGCGCCCGCGACGATCCCGTCAAAGTCCTCGGGGAATTTCAGCGCCGCCTGCGTACCCTGCCGTCCGCCCGTTGAGCACCCTAGATAATACGATTTTTCGATTTTGGCGGTGGGACCGTAGTAGTGCGAGACAATTTCCTTCCCGATGAGCGCCTCAACGTGCACGGCGCGGAACGCAAAGTCGTTGATGACCTCGGGGTGGTGCAGGAACTGATGCGCGTCCCCGGGGTCGGCCCCGCCGCCGCCGTCGTGCCCGTTGTCAGAGCCGACCGCGGCGAAGTGGAGCGACGCGCCGTAGTCGAGGTTCGGGTAGTCGATGCCTACCGGGAAAACGATCAACGCAAATCCACTTGGGGCTTCATGAGACGGAGGAGAGAGGGAGAGGACGCACATCCGCCGAGCGCGCCGTTCCCCAGGCCCAAGAACCGCCCGAACCACGTGTCGGGGAGCCACGCCTCAGCATGCACAGCGGACGTCGCCGTCGTGTTGATGATGAACTGCACGCGGCAGAGCGGCGCAGCGCTCACCGGCGCGCTCGACTGGCATACCCCGAGCGTGGAGACATTCGTCGGCGCAGCAACATACACGACATTGAGAATCGTCGTGTTCTCAAGATGCAGGCTATGTTTGAGCGCGAGACATTTGGCGGACTGGGCGGGACTGGCAACGGCGCAGATGGGCCTGAGGAGGAGGAGAAGGGAAGCAAGAAGCAGTGGAATGAGGGGGTTTAGCATGGTAAAGTTCCCGCTACCTTTAGGTAAGGGTTCTTTCTTTGCTGCGGGTTTTGACCTTTTGGTCATATCTGCTTGCGGAAGCACCTATTCTCCCGGCCCGGCTTACTGCCGTCGTAAATACGCTGAGTCATGTTTCCAGGCAGAGTAACCAAAACGGTGACACAACCACTGTCAAGTTTCAACCCAAACCCAAACCAGACGATCCATCCATCTAAACTGGAGCATCGTGAACGGTTCAGATGGAGGCTGAGCTTAAAAAAATGAATTTAGTATCTACGTGAAGAGTTTCAAGGCCAAGTGGATAATTCCCCAGCCCAATGTGAGCTGGTCGATGTCGCGGCACGCCTATGATGGCGAACGAGCGAATTCTGGGCCGCCACCAGCTGCATTCATGGTCATCGATTCTGTGTACGCGCTTAGCCTGTCCGAAACTCAAAGTCTCAAACCAACTTGAACGGACCCCAACACTCATTCCCGCTACCTGTAGGTACGGTTTTTAGGGCGCCTGGTTTGACAAGTCTCGCAGAGCATCGCATCTTGGTCACGTCTTTTTGAGTAAGCACCTCTCGCGCCAAAATGCTCCGGCTCGTCAACAGTGGGGTACTCACGAGGTCGTGATTTTTATCTTGCTGCTCTGCACCCCACGCCGTAGCGGAGCCACATCTCCAAGAATCTGCGAGAAATTAGCCAGAGTCGATAACTGATAGTCGTTCGTATTGGACGTAGGGAGGCTTCCGTCTCAACCGAGATCTTTCCGTTACCATTTCAACCGATACATACAGTCAACTATTCAACACAAATCGAGATATGCACTGGGAACAATCAGGAAATTTCTTAGGTATCCCATTCGCACAGCATGTATAATAATGATTGGAACGGAATGAAAAGATTTCTCCGTTTCACTCCATTAACTCCGGGGCTGCCGGAGCGAAGCGACGGCTTATTTTGTAACAGACAACAATTAGTGTCTCCGTGGGACCAGCCCCGCGGTACCGCACGACTTTTGGATGCGATGGTCATATGGTCGCAGGAATTAACGCGGCAATGCGAACGAAATCCTGATTGAAATAAAGTACTGCTGTGATCTCCGGCGCTCGCTTATTATGCCATCTCTGTCAGATCCAAGGAGATTCAAAGGTCACAAGGGGCAGTGCTGGTACCCGTTTGCTGGTTCAATGCGACGCCTCGCGCGACACCTCGCGCGACATTTGTATTAGCCACCTACGCGACGGGCGAATGCGAGACATTTGCGATGTCAGGACGATTGCGTCACTGTGCTCCTCCCAGGTCCACCACGACTATCCTGCAGACGAAGGGCCCTTTTCTCTCTCTTACGGATACTGCCGCGATATGTAAATTATGTCTTTTCCATTGGCCCTGGTCCGGCAACCACCATGTTGCCCAACATACAACGCAACGGATATTTTTCCTCGGCGTGGATGGCCCGAAGATGCGTGATGCAGGGTGCCAAATCACACGCGCCACTCTGATTTCCAGAGCATCGTGCGCCGGATTCATCTTCATGGACTCTCCCACAAGCGAACATTTCTCATGACGTCGAGAATAGTTGCAAAGGCGTCAAGGTAATTGGCCTCGGTAACGCATCTCGTTGTTTGGGTCTATGTCTTTTTCCCTCGCGGCCCGCCCTCGGCCATGGTTTGCCAATTGTGACACATCCCTCGGCGTATAAAACGTGCAGGCATGAGGCATTTTCTCCAGCCTCGCTGCCCACCATGCAACTTCTTCTTGCCCTTCCGGCGCTTTTGGTCGTCCCTGTATTGGCGGCGACTGTCCAACCCCCGCCTGACAAGCACATTACGCTCGACATTGTCAATGCGCCAGTTGCGCCCGACGGTTTCACCCGCAGTATGTCAATATCTTTTGCAATTTTGCCGTTATTGAACACATTCATCCAATTCAGTCGGAGTTCTTGCTAATGGAACGTAAGCCCAACGTCTGTCGAATTTCGCATGCGAGTCCACTGACAAGCTTTCATATAGCTTCCCTGGTCCGGTCATTACGGCCACAAAAGGACAGAAGCTGATAGTCCGCGTGAATAACAAGCTGGCAAGTCGAGGTTCCCGAATTTCTAGGGACACAGTTTATCTGACGACGTTTTCGTTTTCCTTCACTTCTAGACGGACGGTAGCATGCGTCTGTCGACGTCCATCGTAAGGTCGTCTCAACCTTGGAGGTAGGGTTCTTTTTGACTATTTAATACTAGGATTTCGAGGGGATCTTGATCGATACCCCCAACGTTTTCAACGAAGGGTCTCCATTTGTCACGTTCGTCAAATTAATTATGACGCTATATCTCCCTGATTTCATCCGTCAAGAACATGCCCTTTTGGTCCAAATACTTCTTACACCTATGGTAAGTGGTCTCGGAACCCCCTCTCTCAAGCGCCAAACAAAGCTTCGAATAAATAGAACTCCCTCTGTACGCATTTTGAATTCGGGTTGAAGTAGAATTCGTAGCTGAACCTCTTTGAAGCGGCAATCAGACCGGCAGTTTCTGGTTCGATACCATCTCTTCAGGTTTGCTTCAATCCTTTAACTTCCACCTTTGGAGTACAGGTACCACAGGTATTTGTTGTACTTATTTGCTGTGAGTTTTTTTTTCCTGACACTTTTGACCGTCTGTAGTCAGCTCAGCCTCCAATATGCGGACGGGCTCAGGGGTGCGGTCATCGTCTATGGTGCGTGAATATATATTTTTGTCCTGGCGATAATTCAGCCCAAGTTCGATTATCCAGACCCGGATGACCCCCTGGCTCACTTGTACGGCAAGTATTTCTTTTCCCGAAATTTCGTCGACTTGAACAGACGCCTCCTCAGATGTCGATGATGAGAGCACAGTAAAGTCGATACTCCCCCCCTTTCGTTCTCACCTCACGAGTCGCTCCACTCGTTAATAGATCTGGACCGTTGGTAAGCCTCACATGCAATCATCGACGAGTTATAGGATGCTCACTAATTTCATAGCTGATTGGTGGCATAACACCTCCACCTCCGGGCTCATTTCTTACAACCTCACCCAAATCATCCCGTACGATTCATTTGCCTTCTTAGTTGCATCCTGTTCTGATGCTCTGTTGCGGTTTTCAGCGTTTCCGACTCGTAAGGACCATACTTGATTCGTTCGGCGTTGCGATCCTCAGTAGTGACCGACAGTGGTCTGTTCAACGGCGCCGGTCGTTACAACACTGGTCCCTTGACCCCGTACTCGGTTTCCACCGTAACCAAGGGCACACGCTACCGTTTCCGTCTCATCAACAGTAAGTGGTTGGCTATCTATTGTGTCTATCTGTGCAAACCATCTATTTTTCAGTCTCCGCCCGGACCTCCTTCATAGTCTCAATTGACAACCGTATGTCGTTTTCTGTTCAGTCCCTTTGAACACTGGGTACTCAAGTAAACTTCCAGACACCATGACTGTGAGAATGATCACCGAGAAGGGCTCCCTGAGATGCTGATGCTTCCATGCATAGGTCATCGAAACTGACGGTGTTCCTACGTCCCCGGTTGAAGCCAACATTTTGACCTTGCACGCCGGTCAGCGCTACTCCGTCGTTGTGCGTAATGGTCTTGATCCCACTAGTCTCCATTATTGACATATGTATGTATATTCAAAGGTCACCGCCGACCAACCTGTTGGAAACTACTGGATTAGTCCGTGATATTCGGCTAAGACACTCGCGCGATTCTTATCTTTTATTCATTCCAGACACCATCCTTACCGGTGGCAACCCAGCGCACAACTCGAACCTCAATGTAAGGCTCCCGTCCGAAGTCACAACTCTTGACGATATTAATATTTACTTCTCCATTAGGCTACCCTCGGACGGGGTATTCTCCGCTATGACGGTGCTCCTGCACAAGAGCCAACGACTCCCATGACTCGCGGCCCCGCCGACCAGAACATGTTGGAGGAAGTGGATTTGCATCGTGCGTGTCTTTGTCACTCAGTCATCGTCCAAGATCTCATCAAGTATCTTCAGCCTTGTTCCCCATCCCCGCAAGTATTTCGCACCCGCCACACCAATGTCCCGCTGATGATGGATGATAGGCGCCCGAGCCCGACTTCAACCTGACTTTCGTTACCGACATGCCGGTCAACCAAACCGTCTGGAACATCAACGGCGTCGCTTACAAGTCGCCTGTTATCCCCACCCTTGTCAAAATTCTGGATGGCGCGAACAGCGCCGCGGACTTCAATGCGTCTGAGAACACCTTTGTCTTCCCAGCCAACAAGGTCATCCAGATTGAGTTCCCGCCTAAGTAGGTCGTAGTGTGCAGCATCTTTTGATTTGTTAGCTTACCTGTAATCAATGCCAGCCCGGCGGACGAGCTGCACCGTGCGCAGCTTACCTCCTCTTTCATCGCTTATGCTGAAGATATTTCCTCCTGCAGCCTTCCACTTGCACGGCAACAACTTCTGGCTGGTCAAGAACAACAACTCCGATGTCATCAACACCGTGAACCCCATCATCCGAGATGTGCGATTGATATCCGAATTGAAAGCATTGAAATGGAAACTGATACTCATTTAATTAGACCGCAGGTACCGCTGCTGGAGGAATGATTGTGCGCTTCACGACGGACAAACCCGGTGAGTGTTTCACTTCTCCAAGATCCCGCGGCTGTCGCTGACTCGTTGATCCAGGCCCGTGGTTCTGTAAGTCCAGCCGTCCTATTAACGGATATGTTAATCTCAGTCTACCCTCTTCCTTCTAGTCCACTGTCACAGTGAGTCTAAGAGGATTCAGTGTAAACTACATACAAACTGATAACGGGAATTTTCCTAGTCTTCTTCCACTTCTGGGCGGGGCTCGGGTCGGTTATCGTTGGAGGGACCGACGAGGTCCGCCAGCAGGTCCACCCCACCGACGCTTGGGATGCCCTTTGCCCAGCCTACAACGCACTCCCTCCGAGCGAGCAATGATTCGCCCTAGTCGCCGTATCTACTCCGCGAACGTAGCCGCAGTTTGTGAGTCCATGTTACGAGTCGGACGGTTCCCACTTCACTATTACAAATTTGTTTTGTGCTGGAAGACAAAATATATTCCTGGCCCTTTGGCTTTGCTGTTCGATTATTTCGCACTGAGGACCCGACGCGCTCTTTTAATTTATTACAGCACTTGAGTATTTTCAACTTTCGGTCCATGTTTTCAACTTTCAGCAAACACGGGCTCTATCGGCCAAATATTGGTCGGACATTATGCGCGTATTATGGTGGACTACGGTGCAGTGCCCTGGCAGCTGTCATTACTCGTATCTTAAGCATTACTCGTATCTTAAGCAGATTACTCGTATCTTAAGCAGATGTGGTGATGGGAATTGTACATATTTGTTCCATCAATTCGGATGTTCCCGTCTCTGTGTCCTCTTTGTATCCGCACCCAGCGTCAATTCAGCGCTACGCTTTCCGCTTCTTTCCATTCTACCGTTCTCTTGGTCGCGTAAAGGCTGTTCCTTACCGTTATATTTCTTCTATTTTTCCCATGCTCCGGCCGGCATCTCCCATTTGTGCAGCTCAGTTCCATTTAATTTCGGGGTTTGCCTTGATCAGAAATTAGCTTTGATCCAGAGAGCTGGACGCTCCACTACGCTATTTTCGACTTCCCCGATCAGCCGCTTAACACCCATTCAAAACGGATGCTCCTTCGCCTTCTTTCTCTCTCCCACTCCCACCATCTCCTTCATCACAGCGCATTTCGTCTCCTTCCGTTTGGTCTTTTTATTCTTCTCCAGCTACCTACGCAAGCACACAGACGTTCTGCCTGCCCTTCAATATGCACGAGTCTCCACTGCTGAACACCAATAGATAAAAGGTGCGTATGGCTCCGTCTTTGCCGCGGCGCCTCTTTAACAATGCTTCTCTACGATATGGCATCAGCACTGACCGCAGATGCTACAAAGGAGATCAGTGAGTTTATTTCCTTCGCCATTTGTTCAATATTTCATACGATTGAATTGCTCAGTTCCCCTTCGGTTATGTGTGTCTTGGAGAGTCTAATGGCCTTTCATTTCAGTCTTCTAAGTATTCGGAGTCGTTCCTGCGACCATGATACCGAGGAGGTAAGTTGCCTCCATATACTGTTCAACCCCGTTTGTTCAACGTTTCTTTCAATTGGCTTCGCCCATCTCAACTTTGGTGATGCACTCTTGCAACCTTTCACTCCTGTTTTCGTTTTGCACGGGATTCCGACACCTCCCCGGGACCGTGTTGCGGAGTCGAGGTAAGCTCTGTCCATATGTTTAAATACCCAACCCAACCGTCTCTGCGTGCCTGAGTCTCAGACTTTACTTGGAATTTGACTTACCTGTGAGTATGCCGTTTAGAATGGCACCTCTAAATATCTTTCCATCTGGATTTTACTGAAACGGTGCGCTGTGAGGTAGCCAACTTATGTCGAAACCCACGCATCACCTCAGCTCATCCATGGGCGTCGTTTCCTCAAGTCTTTATTCGCTATATCTTACTGGTGAATGTAGCGTCTATGCTCTTGCGATGCTATCTTACTTTCCCACCGATCTCTATTCTTACTTTCAGACTGTCCAACTGTCTGTGAATCTGGCATATTTTCCTCTGCAGGTACGATTGGTCCTGCGACTCCCACATGCCTGTATCTGATGTGAGCAATTCCCCGCTGCGCAGTTCTTTCTTTTTTTTTATTTCTTTGCTTTTCCTTTCGCCGCACGCCCACGTTCTCGCTCACATCCCGTCGCTAGATTCTACGACGCCATCATTTATGCTGCCTTTGTTACGCCTGGCACCGCACGGAAATTTGGTATTCTGTTGTATTGTGTTCCCGTGAGCTGGCCAACGCGTTTCAGGTGTGCTTTGGCTCATCTTTACCTTTTCTTAAGCAGCACTTACTTCTCCCTATTGACCTCGCACGTCGCGAACCTTCATGATCAATTTTTGGTCTCCTGCGAGGGGCCGTCGCGTTCACGGTGCTGCGTTCCCGCGACCGGGATACTCGGCGGTGGCGGTTTGCTATCCAGGGGTGGATTTCAATGCAGCACTAGGCTGAATACGTCGGCATCGACCTCGAGGATCGATCGAACTCCCTGCCGTCCAGCATGCACTGCAAGGACGAATGGGATGCGTTGTCGGTGGGTTACCTGATATGTTTATTATGCAACACGGATACTAACCTGTTCTCGCGGTCCCCACGTGTTGACGCACCACGGCATGGCCGTTACACCAACGCTGCATTTTCATTCACGATTTATGAACGCCCGGAGAGGCCAGTTTGATGGTAGTTGCATGTGGGCTCGCGCTTGACGTCCAATTCAAGCTGCTGTCCGGTAAGTTGTATGTGTTCTCACGTTTTGAGTTCTCACACTTTCCATTCAGTTTTAATTCTGTTGTTCCCTGACCGCTATTCGTTTGCAGATGGGTGCCGATCTCTGCAGTAAATATTCTGCATTCCTCTCTAATCTAATTTGCAGTGTGTTGTGTAGCTTGGAATGAGTTCTCGCATTGAAGTGTGACTTGAGATAAGATATAGATACATGTGTACCTGCACACCTCGCGTCAATGAATTGACTTTGCGAATTCGCTCTCTCTTTACTTTATTGCTGCCAAGATTTAGAATTCAGAGTTCAATTTTCTACCTCAAACAGAGGGAGCCGTCGTTTCTTATGCAGTGGGTAAGCATGGGACAGGCCAAGGACTCTCGTGCGTTCGGTCTTTACCAGTTTGACTACAGTAACCAAAAAGACTACTTTCGACTAGTTCGGGCGCAGGGAGTCGAGCCCCGGACTGCGAGCGAAACGCAAACGAAGAAGAAAAGCGGACTCGCGGTGTTCCGTATACCACGCCCGATTCCTTGCTTTGGAGGGGCCTTGGTCAACTGAGGGAGTTTTGAGAGTTGCACACGGGAGCGAATAAGCAGTATGTCAATTCGGACCGCGGGCATCGGAGGTTGCGCCGCGAGTGGGCTGGAGGCGTACACACACTGGAAATTAAGTAATTTGAGCCCGCACGATACTGTTGCCGAAACCTCAAGATTTAACAGCATGCGGCTGAAACTAAGAGATTCAGCCCGGGGCGTGCTGAATCTCTGAGTTTCAGTGACGTTGTCAGCGCGGGTCGAAGTTACCCATTTTCCGGTGTGATAGGTGGTACGAGTCGGGTGCGCGGGGGAAGGGAGACCGTGCGCGAAGGTAGCAGTAGGCTCACGAGATGACCAGAGATTCGCGGGGCACGGGCCGGGTTGAGCCACGCGAGATAGAGCAATTGAAAAAAGTCGGAGACAGTTATCGAATGATTTATTTCGGCTCGAGGCGTGAGTAGCGCGGCAAGTAACGAGGCACGAAGAACTTGACACGGGAGGCAGGGCGGTTAGAATCGAGGCACACACGCGATCGTCTATGACCGCCGGCGGATTTGCGGGCAACTATCTCATGGGCACGAGCTCACGAGGCTGAGACGAGGACGTGGCTTGTTTCATAGGCCTTGACGGATGCGCGAGACCTCGCCTGACCGGGCGAGCAAGAAATCATTCGCCGAGGAGGCGTCGAACGAGCCGAGATTTGTGCGATGGGGGTATCGAAGACGCCGGTGCGATAAGATGGGGTGACGAGATTGCGCGGTCGTACGATTTGTGTTGAAGGGGTGAGATAGTGTCCGCTGTCGAGTCGTTGAGGGCGACGGAGGCAAGACGATTCCCGCTACCGTAAGTCAGTCCGGGGCGTGCTGAATCTCTGAGTTTCAGTGACGTTGTCAGGGCGGGTCGAAGTTACTCATTTTCCGGTGTGACAGGTGGTACGAGTCGGGTGCGCGGGGGAAGGGAGGTCGTGCGCGAGGGCAGAAGAGTCAGAGTGAGTTATTGAATGATTTATTCCGGCTCTCGAGACGTGAGTAGGGCGGCAACGAGGCATTCGGCGGGAAATAGCGCGGGAAGGGCTGGGCACGCGGTCGGCCTATGACCTCCGGCGGATATGCGGGTGCCACTCGAGCCGACGTGGCTCGTTTTCATACGCCAGAGCTCGCCCGACCGCCGGGTGAGCAAGAATTCATTCGCCGAGAAGGCGTCGAGCGAGCCGAGATTTGCGCGATGGGTATCGAAGACGCCGTGACGAGATTGCAATTGCTCGGTCGTACGATTTGCGTTGAAGGGTAGGATAGTGTGCGCTGTCGAGTCGGCGGAGGTAAGACGACTCGGATAAATTGCCGACAATTGAGCACAGCGCCCGCTGCGTAATTATGCTCGCCGATCGTGCCAGCATCGTTCCCACGCCGCCAATCTGGCACCTATGCATTCGCCGCTGCCTCCAGTGCGCGCCCTCAACGAGCGCAAGATCGACGGCGACGAGCCCGTTAATTATGGTTAATTACGGTACATAACATCAGCGTGATCTGCGAGCTGTGCGGATGGACAGACACTGAGACAGGCACCCGTTGGCGAGGCGATGAAAACTGGATCGGATCAACCCCGGCGAGCAACCGCCACACTACATATACCCCCATCACACAGCGGAGTTCTTCACGCTCGTCGTCTCTGGTTCTTGTCGCTGCTCGTCGCCCGCTCACGATGTTCATCCTCCCGGCGTATGCTCAAGACCTCCCCGCCGCTCCGGCCCGCCTCCTCCTCTTCCCGGCTGCGACTCTCGCGCTCACCCTCCTCGCCGCGCTCCTCGTTCTCGCCTTCGTGCGCTCTGCCGTCGCTGCCCGTCGACGCCTTGCGCTACCTCTCAGTGCCAAGGCCATGCCGGTCCAGGTGCAGGAGAAGAGCTCGCCCAAGGCGACGACGAAACCGGCCTCCTCGTCGATCCCGCTGCGCCTCTCGGGGGAGACCCTCTCACCGCCCCCGGCCTCTGCGTCCGCGTCCCCGCTCCCCCGCGCAGGCCCCGTCCGCCGCCCTGAGCCCGCCCTTGCATTGCGCCCCCGCGTCGAGGCACCCCGTACGTCCCTTCTTTCTCCCTCTCCACACGACGCTAGACTCAGTTGGGGGCCTTCAGTACCAGCCATATACGAATCGCCGCCCGTGTCGATGGCCAAGATGATCATGAGCCGCCATGTGCGTACCTTTTCTATTTTGCTTCCTCTCCTACCTTTTCCTGTCCGTCCGCGGCGCATCCGCTTTGTCTTCTTCTCCCTTTTGTTCCACCACCTCCTCCTACTCTGATCCTATACTGACCTCTCTCCCACAGACCTGCCGCCGTCCCTCTCCATCCCAACCTCGCGCCTCGGCCTCCTCGCGGCGCGCGCGCCCGCCGGCTGCGAGCGTGAGCGTCTGAGCACGGCCGCTGCGATTCCGAGCGGCTCAGCCCGTGAGCGTATGCGCGAGGCGAAGCGTTGTGGCGGAGCAAGCTCGCCGCCGCCCCCTCCCTCTTCGCAGCGACCTTCTTCCCCGGGCGCCGCACGCACGCCATGCGCGCGGCATACTCCTACGCGCTTCCCGAGCCTAGCTTCAAGCTCACAAGCTCGGCCTCCTACGCGCGCCGCAAACCCGGCACCTGCGCACGCCCCCAACGCTCCGTCGCACGAGTGGGCTGTCAGTGTCGGTGTCGCGGCGCTGCGTGATTCCTCCCCGATGCCGCAAATGAATAATGTTACGAAAGTCCCAGCACCGCGGACGATCTCGTAAATGGCACCCGCGCTCGACAACTCATGTGCGCCGCGCCTGCAGACCCAGCACCTCCGCACGCCCGCATCACGACTCTGTCGCGTTCCCGCCTTCGCGCGGATCGGTGTCAGTGTCGGTGTCGGTGCCGTGGCGCTGTGTCATTTCTCTCCGACGCCGCATGACGAATGAACCCGGAAAGACGTTGCGTATAGATTGAAGACATTACTGTACATGTCTTGCTTAATACCGAACGAATAAACGAACGAATCCACTACGATATATATACAAAAAATGATGTCTTGCGTTAAACTCAAAATTTAAATTAGATTGAACCACGAAGAAGGAAGGTGCAGTCAAAAACAGGCGTCGCCTATCCTCATAATTGGGGCGCGGGGAGTCGAACCCCGCTCTGCGAGGTAATGCAGGAGGGATGTATGCAAGGCATTACTCGCGGTGTGCCGTACATCACGCCCGATTAGTTGGCTTGAAAATTCCTGCATGAAGCGAGGGACTATACGAGGTGCAGAGCCTGATTAATATCCAGGAAAAATGTTATCCTGGCAGCTCGCGAAGGTCGGGTGCAGGGAGTCGAACCCCGCTCTGCGAACTACTCATCGCCCAGCGTAAGTCTCACTCGCGGTGTTCCGTACACCACGCCCGGTTAATTTGCCAGGCGTACACTACGCCCGGTTAATTTGCCAGGTGCATCCTCTGCTGAGGGAGGTGATTTGGGTATGACTCCGTCCGGTAAACTCATCTAGGAGGTAATTCATGGAGTGAGAAAAGATTGAAGACTCGACCACGTGTGTGTCGGCATCAATTCCCAGGACACGAAGTTGAAGAAGGAGCTCAAGACGAGGGATAAAAAGGACATGATTTCCTAGACCAGTTCGGGTGCGGGGAGTCGAACCCCGGGGCTGCGAGCTATACAGACCGTGCGCAGTGCAAGCCTCACTCGCGGTGTGCCGTACACCACACCCGATTTCTTACCTCAGATGCTCCGCTGTGAGGGCGAGGAGTCGAATTCCGGGCTGCGAGCTAGATTTGCAACACCGTGGAATATGCATACGCGGTGCTCTGTACACCGCACCCGATTATTTGGCTTGGGCGGCTCCGCACTAAGGAAGATATGATTTGGGCACGACACCACCACGCAGGCGCGGGGGAAGTTCAAATCAGAAGTGGCTTGTGAGTTGAAAAAATGAAAATTCAACGACAGGCATGAGCGTCAATTCATAAGACAAGCAGTTGAAGACGAAGAATAGAAAAGGATTGGAACTTGTTGCGGTAGGGTCTATAGACTGCCAGATCCACTGTAGTGTCTCTTGGTTCAATAGAAAATTTCCACACACCTCAAAATATATCGCATAAATCCAGATACTCAACCGATATTACAAGGCTCGATGTTGACAAGTTGGGGGTACATACCGTTGCCAGCTGGCTTACCCAGGATCCACCTCAATATATTGGGTGCAGGATCGTAAGGAGTGACAAATCATATTGAAAACGAAGGACATGTAGAGAGAAATCATTTACAAACTCACAACTCCCGGTTGAACAGGAGGACAGTACAGCCCAGTTGAATGGGATTATGATACAGTTTTCCACTCAGCATCAGATCCCCATGTGAATGAATGGTAAGAAACTTTCCGAACCTTCAATTCTTCCACTGCAAGCTGCAGTGCTTCGGCTGCATCACTTGCCTGAGGCTGTCGACCCTCCCGAAAGATGAGAGTAAACTTTTTTTGTGACGAGTGGTCCATCACGATCATTCATTGACCAGTGTCCCAATCGCACTTCGGAAACCTGCTGCAATGAGTCCACCTCCCAGACGGATTGAAAATCACCCATAGCTGACTGACATGCAGCAAGAAACACAAATTCCGCATTTGAGAGAGGCATGCGAAGGATGCTTTCCAACTCCAAGACACCTTGATAGATCAGCAGATGGCTCTTTGTTGGTATAAGTAAATCCTGTTTCCCATGGCATGCCAAATGAACCCAAGAGCAATCCTGTAATTGGTGTTTTACAGCAGCCGGTGTTGCTTGGGGTCCATAAAGGCACTCCACATGAGATGTTTTAATTATGGACAGTATTTTCTTGACCTCCTGTTCCACACCCGGGAGACGATGTGCTCCACTCCCGGTATGAATTACTCCAACCACACCGGATTTAGGGGGATTAGATGACTTCCTGGAATAGGCATGTAGGAGAGATCCTAATGTTGCTGTGTATGAATGGATGAATTGAGAGGTGGGAGGGCATGCATGGAGAGGCAGTCCTGAAAATACCCCAGTTGGCAACCACCACAGTCGGCCATCGTGGATTTCATGCTGTAGAGTGTCAGTGAACAGTAACCAGAAAATCGATTCACACTGACCGATCCCAAGACCTGATAGAGGGGGGAAACCACATTGATGTAAACTCAGGTCAATAAATCTGTGAAACACTGTTCCACTGTTTTCGTTTCAAACAGCTCTCGCCGTCCAAAAAGTCTGGTTGATGCAGATTCTTCTCGTGTTCTCACATTGCTGCGGCCAAGAAGCTCTCCGAGGGTCCCTTGATGACAGGAGAATTGTTCACTCGGTCGATCCATACCCTCAGGTTATTCTCGCGGTTTAATTTCTGCAAAACAGGATTTCACCCCAAATCAAGTCCTGACTGAACCTGGGTTTCAACTGTGAATGTAGCCTGATTCAAGTCCCAACCGAGCCCGATTCTCAGCTACTGACCGAGCCCGACTTTTAGGTATTTTAACTCTTGACTTAGCCCGAATTTTGACCCAGGGTTCTCTCATCTTCATATGAAGCTGTTTTATTGCCTTTCCATACTATTTTCGACCCCGTACTTTGCCACCTAAGCATTCATGCTCCGCTATCAGCCTTTAGCATCGTACCACGCACGTAGAACAGCGTCAGATGAAAGACAGGCATCCTACGAAGAGTTTAAGCCTACTCCCACCCAAATACATGAAGATCTGCCCTCGCAGTGAATTTCTTTTGGGCGGCAGTTCAACAAGCCCAAATAACAGGCTAGTTGGCACCTCCCCAAACCAAGCTTTGAAGCTGGAACTCGGCGACCGGAGCCATCGGGAATCGTAACTAGGGTATATATCTGCAATTAGAACCTATCTCAGTCTACATGCGACCCATATTCGGGGTGTACACGAGTGCTCCTCGGATGGGGGAAAATGCCGAACCGAGGGCGTTGGAGCAATAGCGTGTCTAGCGAAGGATTGAACGATGCTGTGGCTCAAATTGGGCTTCAAACAGCGTGAAAGAAAGCTATACAACATATTTACGTTGATAACTTCATACACAAGTGCTCCTAGCTCCCAAAAAAAATCCCACTGTTGGCAGATCAAAATTGCGTGGTTTGCAGCAGAGCATTGCACTGAGAGGGGAGCTGACCAGTTAAAATTTCGAAGTGCCTCCTAAATCGAAGTATTGAATTCCAAAGGATCTCGTGCCAAGTCCCAGACCAGTAGCCCAACAGTGTCGTCTTATACGACGTCGGCCAGTATGAGCCCCTCAAAAAAAGCAGCGGTACCTTCACCCGAGAATAGCGAAGGATTTTCTGGCCTAAACACGGCAAGAATTGTGGCAGATGATCCGCCCAAACCAGGGGACCAGAACGAGCCCACGAACTCCTGCAATGGTGAAGAACTGGTCGAAAGGGAGCTGAGCCCAGAAAGCCGAGCCGCGTCGGCAATAAGAAAATGATGTTCACACGTTTCGGAGCCTGATCCGACATGTCGTAACTTTCCATCAACTCATCACTTTGACTCCAAATTCGGTTCAGGTCTTCGCTATGGGTCCTACTCTCATCCTTCATGATGCCAGCTTATGAACATCAAGTCTCCGGATGCTAGCCACCAAATGGCCAACTAGGGGGGGTGGCCAAGTACGGGGTCCACAATAGTACATCCCTTTGCCATTCAGCACATCTGGGACGCAGGTGGAATCTTAAACTGTGCCCATTGAAGCAAATAATAGTAGCAGATACGAGGCCAATAGAGGCCGAGGCCAGTTGACTGTGATCTTGCCGTTTTCTGTCCTTCCATCGGCGGACCCCGGGGAATGAAGGGTAGACCAATTTTCTCAGTCCAGGAAGCTTGAAGGGGATTTTTTCTTCTTTCCAGTGAGGTTCCAGTCAAATAATTTGAATGAACCTACATAAAACGTAGGCCAGATTAGCTGCTGAGAAGCAGAAAGTAGGTGTCTGGAACATCAAAGTTGTGCTCGGATCGTAGTTGCCCAGGCCAAAAGTCGGGCTAAGTCCGGAGTTGAAAATACCGAAAAGTCGGGCTCGGTCAGGAGTTCAAAGTGGGGCACATGCACAGTTGGTTCAGGCTATCTTCTTAGTCGAAACCCAGGCTCAGTCAAGACTTTTCGTGGCGGGCTAGATCAGGACTTTCGACGCAAGCTAAATCAGTACTTGATTTGGGGCGAAAACATATTTTTGGTTGATTTTTTTGGGGGCAAGAGCCGTAGCATCGTCACACAGCTTCTCATGGACCAGAAGGGCGCGTACATCTACTCGCAGATCACACGGCGAGAACCAATTTCCATCCTGATTTACATTTGGGCCCTGAGAATGAGGATAACGGTTCTTAGTGCTTTCCTCCAAAATAGGATCGAACGTGCATAAGTCTGCCGTACGAAGAACAACTAAAATCTTATTGGATGGTCGAGATTCCCAGAAGAGTGGGGACGTGTGGCAAAAAAAACAATCATCACATTCATTTAATTTTTTGTATAGCCCTAAAGTTCGCGATTTCAACCATCGCGTTATGACCTCCTAATCCTCGCAAACAAACACACTCCCATTGAACACGCTGCGCATCGGATACCTGCAGTGCGTCCTCATCGTTCCATTCTCCCCGGATCCAACAATAGTGTCAGGTGCAACCCCGCGCTCGACCCAGTCAACCAGCGCCAACAGGATATTATGCGAGGTGTCATTCACAACATTGAGCCCGCCTGATTGCCCGAAGGACGGGGCGCCGAGGCCGCCGGAGCAGTGCCCCATCCCGGGGATGAGGAAGAGACGGTAGAAGTCATCAAGGAGGGGGAGCGAGAGCGTGTGCGAGATCAAATCGTACACGCGCTTGGAGTTGGTCGACGATACGACCTACGTAGTGCTTCAATCAGCCTAGTCCATCTGCGAAAGAGTAAACTGTAACGTACGGGGTCCCGCCGCCCATGGTACGTGAGAAACTTCCCGCCGCCATTGCGGAACGCAGACAAGTCGCCGTCGAACGTGGCGATCCCTCCCGGGTTGATTGAATCCCAGAAAGGGATGTCGTGCAAGCCGAAGTTGGAAAAGTCGTGCTCGGTGTCGTTATAAATCGCGAAACGGCCCCAGTTCTAAGAAACACATAAGAACGTGATTAGCGGCTCAGCCTACAGTGGCCTCCGGAAAGTAGAGGAAAACTCAAACACATACCGAAGTGAGGGAGAGGAAATCACCACCAAAGAAGCCTGCCTGGATCACCGGGTCCGCCTCCGCACCAGGTGAGTAGCGCGGATACACCAGTTGCCCGTCCAGCCCAAAGAGCGGCGTGAATATATTTTTCACCGCCTCCACCTGCGGCGCCGTCAAGCAGCTCGTGTTTTTGCTGCTGCTGCCAGTGCACTGGATTGCTTCTGGACGGAAGTCGCACGCATCTGGCTCGGTGATAATTCCATCAACAACGCCGTCGAGTGCATCGCACTGGCGCAAAATCTCCGCCGATACAACGCCCCACAGTGCGGGCGGCAAGAACTGGGGCGGGGGCGTGGCGGGGTCAAACGGCGCACCAATATAGCGCCCCAGAATGCCCGCCCACGCGAGGGCGTGGTTCATATCCGTCGCCGGCGCGCCCGCCAGGATCCCGTCAAAATCTTCCGGAAACCTTAGCGCCTCCATCGTGCCCTGCCGCCCGCCCATCGAGCACCCTAGATAATACGATTTTTCGATTTTGGCGGTGGGACCGTAGTAGTGCGAGACAATTTGCTTCCCGATGAGCGCCTCGACGTGCACGGCGCGAAACGCAAAGTCGTTGATGACCTCGGGGTGGTGCAGGAACTGATGCGCGTCCCCGGGGTCGGTCCCGCTGCCGCCGTCGTGCCCGTTGTCAGAGCCGACCGCCGCGAAGTGGAGCGACGCGCCGTAGTCGAGGCCCGGGTAGTCGATGCCTGCCGGGAGAACAATCAACGCAAATCCATGAGCGAGCTTGGGGCTTCATGAGACGGAAGAGAGAGGGAGAGGACGCACATCCGCCGAGCCCACCGTTCCCCAGGCCCAAGAACCGCCCGAACCAGGTGTCGGGGAGCCACGCCTCAGCATGCACAGCGGACGTCGCCGTCGTGTTGATGATGAACTGCACGCGGCAGAGCGGCGCAGCGCTCACCGGCGCGCTCGACTGGCATACCCCGGGCGTCGAGACGTTCGTCGGCGCAGCAACATACGTGACATTGAGAATCGTCGTGTTCTCGAGATGCAGGCTATGTTTGAGCGCGAGACATTTGGCGGACTGGGCGGCACTGGCAACGGCGCAGATGGGCCTGAGGATGAGGAGAAGGGAAGCAGCGAGCAGTGGAGTCAGTGTGTGTAGCATGGTAAAGTTCCCGCTACCTTTACCAGGTAAGGGTTCTTATGTAGCGCCTCTTTGCTGCGGGTAGATCACATTTTGGTCATATCTGTTTGTATGAGCACCTATTCTCCCAACCTACCGTCGTAAATACACTGAGTCATGTTTCCACTACCTTTAGGTAAGGGTTCTTATGTAGCGCCTCTTTGCTGCGGGTTTTCGCAGTAGATCACATTTTCGTCATATCTGTTTGCGTAAGCACCTATTCTCCCGACTTGTTGCTGTCGTAAATCGTAAACACGCTGAGTCATGTTTCCAGGCAGATCAACCACAACCACGGTTAAATTTCAATCTAAATCCAAACTAGACGATGGGAAATCTCATCCATCCATCTAAACTGGAGCATCGGGAGCGGTCCAGTGGAGGCTGAGCTTAAAAAAATTGATTTAGTAACTACGTGAAGAGTTCAAAGGTCAAGTGGATAATTCCCTAGCCCAATGTGAGCTGGTCGATGTTGCGGCACGCGTGTGACGGCGAACGAGCTGCATTCATGGTCATCGATTCTGTGTACGCGCTTAACCACACCCGTCCGAAACTCAAAGTCTCAAACCAACTTGAACGGACCCCATCACTTATTCCCGCTACCTGTAGGTGCGGTTCTTAGGGCGCCTGGCTTGACAGGTCTCGCAGAGCATCGTATTTTGGTCATATCTTTTTGATTCTGCACTTCTCGCGCCAAAATCCTCAGGCTTGTCAACGGCCGAGTTCTGTGCCGATGATTGCCGCAGCTGGAGTCGTAAACACGCTGAGTCGTGTTTCGTTGAAAAATGTTGGGTGGGGGGGGGGATAAGACATTCAATGCCGTTGCCTCAGCAACTCAGTATCAAATCAAGCGTGCAGAGACTCGGGGGATATCTCATCAATGTATATATATTGAGACACATTTTAAACAGCTCAGATTGAACTTTCAAAATTAATTGAAAATAATATAATACCGGCGGAGGAGTTGAAAGATCAACTCTATCCGGGATAAGTCCCGTGGCCCAATGTGAGCCGGTCACCCGGCGACGGCGACCAAGCGAACTTTGGGCCGCTGTTATTCAAATACTAGGGCCGTGGATCCAGTACAAGTGAAATTCCCAAGGTCCGACGTTTGATTTGCGTTAAACTCAGACCAGCTTGAACGAATCCGGGCAATTAATTGGTAGGGGCTGTGCCCCTTGTCGCCTTACCCGCTTTATTAGCCTGTTTGCACTGCAGCCATCAGCGCCATCTGGTGGCTGATTTGCAGTGCGCTGACGTATGGCTCCACCCGCCAAAAATCCCCGCGGATGGCTTTTGGAGCCACTGGGAGCTATTTTTGGCGGGTGGAGCCACTCGCCTGCGCACTGCAAATAAGCCACTGAGTGGCGCTGATGGCTGCTGCGCAAACTCTCTATTTACTTCTGACGTTCATTCCTGACTCACTATTGTATGCGAGGGCAGTGTCATTCCCCACGTCAACAGTGGGGTACTCACGAGGACGTGATTTTTATCTTGCTGCATTGCACCCCACGCCGTAGCGGAGCTACATCCCCAAGTACCTGCCAGAAATTAGCCAGAGTCGATAACTGATAGTCGTTCGTATTGGACGTGGGGAGGCTTCCGTCTCAACCCAGACCTCTCCGTTACCATTTCAACCGATACATACAGTCAACTATTCAACACAGATCGAGATATACACTGAGAACAATCAGGAAATTTCTTAGGTATCCCATTCACACAGTAGGTACAATTGGTGATCACGCCACACCTCACCTCACCTCATCTCGCGTTGATGCTCAGAATCGAGGTTTGAAGATCTAGATCTAGTATTAGCACGCTGCCGATGACATGGGCAAAAGAAAAAGGAAAGGATGCACCAATGGCTCAGGTCGGGCGCGGGGAGTCGAACCCCGGATTGCAAGTGAGTTATGAAACCCTGTCACGCCTCGTAAGGGTACTCGCGGTGTTCCGTACACCACACCCGATTAATCACCTTCTATTGTCCTCCGCCAAGAAGGCTGAGATTTCCACCCATGTGAGAAGAGGCATGATGTTGCATTGTGAAATTTATGGATTTAAAAATGCCGCCAATAATTATCTGAATAAACTACATGAACTGAAAAATATATGAAACAGTTTTCATGGTATTTGTGCATGAAATGTGAATTCCATGCATGAGATCCCTGAAATTCATGAGCTTTGACACTCACAGTGAGGTTGGTCAGTCACGTTGATCTCTCTTTCAGGTAGGATCAAAGTGAAGAAAGTTCGCCGTTGAGTTGAGGAATCCATCGTGAGGAAATGTTAGAGAGGCGAAGTACGATCAAAAAAAAACCACCGAGACCATAGCTCGGCGCGGGGAGTCGAACATTGAAACGCGAGTGAAAATGTCTGTGAAATAATTGACCCCGCGGTGTTCCGTACACCACGCCCGATGGAGTTATCTGTAGCGTTCTCTGTTAACGGAGGAAGATTTGTGCCGTGCACGAAGGGTTGATGAGCGTGTCATGAGATTCTCCTCACCAAGCGGTCCTGAATCCAATGAGGGACATGAAAAATGAAGCTTGAAGCACCAACCAATTCGTCGTTAGAAATGGAGGAACGGAATGCAAGCCGCGAAAAACACTGGAAAGAAATGTCATGACTATCGCAGTTCGGGCGCGGGGAGTCGAACCCCGGAACGCGAGTGACGGTGTCTGCGGAATGATTGACCCCCGCGGTGTTCCGTACACCACATCCGATTACTTACCTTCAGTTGTCCTCCGCCAAAGGATGAGATTTCCAGCCAATCCGAGAAGAGGTTGATCAGTCGTGTTGATTTTACCTACAGGTAGGATCCAAGTGAAGAAAGGCTTCGCCGTCGAGTTGAGGAATCCATCGGGAGGAAATGTTAGAGAGGCGAAGGACGATCAAAAAAGGAACCACCGAGACCCTAGCTCGGGCGCGGGGAGTCGAACCCCGGAGTGCGAGCTAGTCATTTCATGAAGCGATGTCTAAAAAAGACTCGCGGTGTTCCGTACACCACACCCGATTAATTCCCTCCTTTTGTCCTCCGCCAAGAGGGTGAGATTTCTAGCCAATCCGAGAAGAGGTTGATCAGTCGTGTTGATTTCTCCTTCGGGTAGGATCCAGGTGAAGAAAGTTCGCCGTCGATTTGAAGAATCGATCCGGAGGAAATGCTAGAGAGGCGAAGCACAACCAAAAAAACTATTTTCGACTAGTTCGGGCGCGGGGAGTCGAACCTCGGACTGCGAGCGAAAGGGAAGTTACGAGGCAAAGCGGACTCGCGGTGTTCCGTACACCACGCCCAAGTCCTTGCTTGGGAAGGTCCTTGGTCAACTGGGGGAGTTTGCAAGCAGGAGATGCGCGAGAGTGGGAAGCGCAGGGAGGATATGTTGAGCGCCGAGGTGGTCCGACCAGATGCCGCGGGCAGTTTTGTGTGCGGGTAATGTTGGACGACGAGAGGTCCGGAGGCGCGGAGAGGTCGTATCGGGTGCGCGGGGGAAGATAGGCCGCGCGCGAAGACAGCTAATTTTGATTAGGTGGCCTGAGATTCATTCGCGGAGTGAGCCGAGTTCAGAGACGCGAGATAGAGTACTGGAAAAATTCGGAGTGAGTTATCAGGCTCTCTCGAGACGTGAGTAGGCGAGAAGGGCTGGGACACGCGATCGGCTTATGACCTCCCACGGATTTGCGAGCAGCACCTGAGCTGACGTGGCCTGTTTCCATACGCCCCATCGGATGCGGGAGACTCGCTTGACCGGGTGAGCAAGAGTTCATTCGCCGAGGAGGCGTCGAGCGAGCCGAGGTTTGCGCGATGGGGTATCGAAGCCGCCCGGGCCGGTGCGATAAGATGAGAACGGCTTGCTTATGGGTGACGAGATACCGGTTCTATGATATGCGGTGGGGGGCCAAGATAGTATCCGCTGTCGAGTCGTCGAGGGCGACGGAGGCAAAGTGATAAATTATTGCGTCGCTGTCTTCAATCAAGCGACAGCAATGATTAATCACGCTTGCCTGACGCGCCGATCATGCCATCATCATTTCCATGCCGGAAAATCGTGCCTTCGCCGCTGCACTCGAGTACGCCGTCAACGAGCGGGGGATCGACGGCGATGAGCACCGGTGGTCTGAGGCTGATCTGCAAACTATACGGACAGACAGGCACCCGCGTGCCTCGCCCGTTGGCGAGGCAATGATAACCCCAACCGGATCAACCCAGGCGTGCAACCGCCGCACTACATATACCCCATCACACAGCAGAGTTCTTCACGCTCGTCGTCTCTGGTCCTTGTCGCTCGTCGCTCCCTGCACGATGTTCATCCTCTCGACGCACGCCCTCGACCTCCTCGCCGCCCCGCCCCGCCTCCGCCTCTTCCTGGCTGCGACCCTCGCGCTCACCCTCCTCGCTGTGCTGCTCGTGCTCGCCGGCGTGCGCGCCGCCGTCGCTGCCCGCCGACGCCTCACGCTGCCTCTCAGCGCCAAGGCCATCCAGGTGCAAGTGCAGGAGAAGAGCACGCCCAAGACCGCGCCGAAACCGGCCTCTTCGTGGCCTCCGCTGCGCCTCTCGTGGGAGACCCTCCCTCCGCCCCCGGCCTCGTCCCCGCAACCGCACGTCCCCCGCGCAGGCCCCGTCCGCCGCCCCGAGCCCGCCCTTGTATCGCGCCCCCGCGCTGAGGCACCCCGTACGTCCCTTATCTCCTCACGATGCTAGAGCTAACTTGGGGCATTCAGTGCCAGCGATATACGAGTCTCCAACGCCCGTATCAATGGCTAAAATGATTATGAACCGCCATGTGCGTATTACTTGCTTCCTCCCTCCTGTACTTCATTCTCCTTTCCTCCGCGGCGCCCGCTCCCTTCACTCTTGTTCACCTCCTTCTGCTACGAGCCTGTACTTACCTCCGTCCCACAGACCTACCGCCGCCCCTCCCCCTCCCCCTCCCGCGCCTCGGCCTCCTCGCGGCGCCCCCGCACGCCAGCTGCGAGCGCGAGCGTATGAGCAGCTCAGTGCGATGCGTGGCGTGCCATGGCGAGCGAGTGGCAAACGAGAGTATGTCAGTGCCGCTTGGTAGCGTACCGACTGCACGCATGCCGCGCTCGTACTCTGCCCCCGCTTCGCGCTCCCCGCACGCCGCGTCAAGTCCCTGCACCGCCGATGATCTCGCGCACGCCCCGCACCGCCGACCATCTCGCGCACGCCGCAGATCTAGCACCTACGCACGCCCGCAATGTGGCTCCGTCGCGTTCTCCCACTCGCGCGGCTGTTGCTCTGTCGCGTCCGCACGGATCGGTGTCGGTGGTCGGTGCCGCGGCGCTGCGTCATTCCTCTCCGATGCTGAACGACGTGATGATTGGAAGGACCGCGCGTATAAATAGAAGCCGCACTACTGTACACGTCTTGCTTGATACCGAATGAACGAATGAACGAACGAATGAATCCAATACGATATATACAAGAACGACGTCTTGCGTTGAACTCACAACTCAAATTCGATTGAACCACGAAGGAATGTGCAGTCAAAAAGAGAAGTACATGCTTGCTCTTAATTCGGGCACGGGGAGTCGAACCCCGGTCTGCGAGGTAATGTAGAAAGAACGCATGCCAAGCCTCACTCGCGGTGTTCCGTACACCACGCCCGAATAATTAGCTTAGAAGGTCCTCAGTCAAGCGAGGTTGAAGTGAGCACGACCCGGAGAAATTCAAATCTGGAAGATGAGTCCGTGCGTTGAAAAATAAATTGAAGATTTAACCATGTGTGTCGGCATGGATTCCTCGCACAAGAACGAGTTCAATTCGATGAACAAAAAGGCTGATGCTTCAAGAGCAACTCGGGCGCGGGGAGCCGATCCTGGGTTGCGAAAGTAGATGGGAGGGATACGGCGCTATGCAGACTTGCGGTGTTCCGTACATCACGCTCGATTACTTGCCTCTATTTTTCTTTTGTGAGGAGGGCGAGTTAAGGTGGGTGCTAAACCGAGGCCGAAAAAAAGGTTAGGAAGACACCGTAGGTCAGGTACGGGGAGTCGAACCCCGCTCGGCGCTACGGTACTCGCTCAGCCTTCAGGAAGCCCCTCGGTGTTCCGTACACCACACCCGATTCTTTACCTGTTGCTTCATCTGTTACGGGAGTTGGTTTAAGCCCCAGAGAAATTCAATCCCGCACTGCACAGATGACGAGTCCTGGGCTAAAAAAACAACGTGAACTCAATGTTGCGTCTGCGCATCGATTTCCCCGAAGAGAGCGGGTTCAATCTGATGAACCAAAAAGGCTGATACTTCAAGAGCAGCTCGGGCGCGGGGAGTCGAACCCCGGTTTGCGAAAGTAGATGCGAAGCAAACGGCTCTATGCAGACTCGCGGTGTTCCGTACACCACGCTCGATGAATTCCCTCTGGTGCTCCGATGTTAGGAGGGCGAGAAAGATGCTGGGGTGCAGGATCGAGGCCAAGAAATCTCGAAAGATGAGGGCTGAGGTCGGGCGCGGGGAGTCGAGCCCCGGGCTGCGAGCTACTGCCCGAAATGTAAGCATCACTTGCGGTGTTCCGTACATGGACGCCCGAGTAATTAGCTCTGATGCTCTGATCCTTAGACAATTGTTGAGTCAAATCTTACCCTCACTCGCGGTGTTACGCGCGGTTATTTACCTCCGAGGCTTTTATGTAATCCGCAGGTGACCAATGCGTTGAAAAAAAGGAAAAAGGAAATTAAACCGTGCAGATTTCGAACAGAAGAAGCATTGAAGGCCGTGGAATAAGAAGGCCTGATGCCTCTAGAGCAGTTCGGGCGCGGGGAGTCCGAGCCCGGAATGAGAGCTAAGGGTTGCGGCTGAAGCCAATGATGAAGCCTCGCGGTGTTGCGTATATCACGCCTGATTAATTGTTCGAGGACTTCTTACGTATACAGAGGCCTTTCTGCATTCAATAAGTTGCGTGGAATCGATGCCCCCCAAAAATGTTGGGGAGACACCGTAGGTCGGGCGCGGGGAGTGGAACCCTGGACTAAAAGATGCACTCTCAATACTATTCAAGAAGCATCCCTTGCGGTGTTCCGTACACCACACTTGATGACTTACCTCTGGTGCTCCACTGTGAGGACAAATCAAGGAAGGCGGGGTGCATAATCGAGGCCGAAAAAAGAGAAAGAGTTGGGGAAGTTGTGTGGAGGTCAGATACGGGGAGTCGAACCCCGGGCTGCAAGCTAGATTTTCGACACCGTAGAGTATGCATGCACCCGATTGATTGGCTTGGAGGTACTCTGCTAAGGGAGCTATGATTTGGGTATGACACCGACAGGCAGGCGCCGGAGAAAGTCAAATCAAAAATGAAGTCTAGGTTGAACAAAAAATGAAAATTCAATGACAGGCATGAGCATCAATTCGCAGGACAAGTAGCTCAAGGCGAGAAATAAAGAATGGTTAGAACTTCCTGCCGCAGGGTTTACAAACTTCCAGATCCACTGTGGTGTCCCTTGGTTCAAAAGAAAATTTCCACGCCCCTCAAAATGTGTTGCACAAATCGAGGTACGCAACCGAGGTTAGGAGGCTCGATATCGACAAGTTGGGGTACATACCATTGCCAGCTAGCTTACCCGGCATCCACCTCAATATATGAGTGCAGGATCGTAAGGAATGACAAGCTATATTGAAAACAGAGAACATGTAGAGAGAAAATTATTTATAAACTCACAACTCCCGGTTGAACGGGAGCACAGCACAGCCCGGTTGAACGGGATAATGGTATAGTTTCCACTCCATATCAGATCCCCATGTGAATGAATGGGATCCATCGTTCATAAGGAACTTTCCGAGCCTTCAATTCTTCCACTGCAAGCTGCAGTGCTTCAGCTGTATCACTCGCCTGAGGCTGTCGACCCTCCTGAAATAGGTGAGAGTAGATCTTCTCTGCCACCAGCGGTCCATCCTGATCATTCATTGACCACAGTGTCCCAATCGCACTTCGGAAACCTGCTGCAATGAATCCGCCTCCCAGATGGATGGATTCATTTATGAGTTGAGAATCACCCATGGCTGTCTGACATGCAGCAAGAAAGACAAATTCTGCGTTTGAGAGAGGCATTTGAAGGATTGTGTCTAACTCCAAGACACCTTGATAGAGCACCAGATGGCTCTTGGTTGGTTCAACTAAATCTTGTTTCCCATGGCATGCCAAATGAACCCAAGAGCAATCCTGTAGTTGGCGCTTTACAGCATCTGGAGTTGCTTGGGGCCCCTCAAGGCACTCCACATGAGATGTTTGGATGATAGACATGATTTTTTTGACCTCCTGCTCCACACCTGGGAGACGATGTGCTCCACTACCAGTATGTGTTACTCCAATAACACCAACTTTGGGGGGATTAGATGACTTCTTGGAATAGGCATCCAGGAGAGATCCTAATGTTGCTGTATATGAATGTATGAACTCATTGGTGGGAGAGCATGCATGGAGAGGCAGTCCTGTAAAGGCACCAGTTGGCAACCACCACAGTCGGCCATTGTGAATTTCATGCTGTGAAGTGTCAGTGAAGAGTCACCAGAAAATTGATTCACACTGACTGATTCCAAGACCTGATAGATTGGAGCAACCACATTGGTGTACAGCTCAGCCAATAAATCTGTGAAACACTGTTCCACTGTTTTTGTCCCAAATGGCTCACGCCGTCCAAAGAGTCTGGTTGATGCAGATTCTTCTCGTGTTCTCACATTGCTGCGGCCAAGAAGCTCTCTGAGAATTCCTTGCTGGGTTTGTAACAAGGCTGGTGTCACATTGGGAAGGGAAACATGCACTGGATGAGAAACTGGATCCAGAATTATGATCCCGTCACAACGAGTCTGGTGGCTGTTCAGGATAACCACAGGTCCTCCTTGGGATGCATGAGAAAGGAGCTTATAGGGCTTTTGAAGGAGAAAATGCTCAAGACCTGGCTGCTGGCGAATGACCTCGAGTAGCTTTTGTCGTTTGTTGGCAACATCTTGTCGATTGGCAGGTTCACCACCATATAGCTCCGAGGAAAGCGATTTTAACTCATTGGCTTGAGCAAAGGGAATTCCATCCATGTCTGTCTTCAACTGGAGCATTTGCTGAAATGTGATTCCCACTCCCTGCTCAATGATTTCCACTGCAGAAACAAATTCAGAGGAATTTATGAAAGTCCTTGCAGCTGCTGAGGTGGCTTCTCCAATTCCAAGTCGGTGGGTGGCCTCGTGCCGTACAGGTAGGAGATTGCCAACCCAAAGGATCTCAGGAAGTAGCTGAAAGGCATTCAAGTATGCAGTCATAGTGTGTGCTGACTGAAATTCCTCTGAAACAGAGGCCCAGAGCAGGGCTGCCTCCCAGGACCTCTCCGGAATTGAACTGGGTGTCTTGAAAGACAGAGCATAATTGGTGTGAATGCTGTCCAGATCCTCCGGCTTGGAGAACTTTCGATATCTGTTGACCAATGAAAAAGCGAGGTGTTGAAGACGGCCTGCCCTGTCAGGGTGCCCATCTGGGGTGAGTGTTACTGACTCTTGGTCAGCCTTCACTGCAGCCTCAAGATCATTCAGCTCCCCCAGCCTCCTGTATCTATCTCTGAAAGACACGGCAAGGCTTTGCAGATGGCCTGCCTTCTGGGGGTGCCCTTCTGGGGTGAGCTCTACTGCTTCCTGGTCAGCTTGCAATGCGGCCTCGAGATCATTCAGATTCCCCAGCCTCCGGTAGCGATCACTGAAAGACACTGCAAGTCCTCGAAGATGATCTGCCCTGTCAGGGTGCCCTTCTGGGGTGAGTTCTACTGCTTCCTGGTCAGCCTTTAATGCGGCCTCAAGATCATTCAGATTCCCCAGCCTCTTGTATCTATTGGTGAAGGACGCTGCAAGTGCTTGAAGATGACCTGCCCTGCTAGGGTGCCCTTCTGGGGTGAGTCCAACTGCTTCTTGGTTAGCCTTTAAAGCGGCCTCGAGATCCTTCAGATCCCCCAGCCTCTGATAGCGATGGGTGAAAGACACCGCAAGTCCTCGGAGGCGGCCCGCGATGTCAGGGTTTCCTTCTGGGGTGAGCTTTACTGCGTCCTGGTCAGCCTGCAATGCGGCCTCAAGATCATTCAGGTCACCCAGTCTCTTGTATCTATCTTTGAAACTCAGAGCAAGTTGTTGCAAATGGCCTGCCTCCTGGGGGTGCCCTTCTCGAGTGAGATCTACTGCTTCCTGGCTAGCATTTAATGCGGCCTCGAGATCCTTCAGATCCCCCAGCCTCTGGTATCGATCAGTGAAAGAAATTGAAAGCTCTTGAAGACGGCCCGCCCTCCCAGGGTGTAATTTTGGGGTGAGCTCTATTACTTCCTGCTCAGCCTTTAATGCGGCCTCAAGATCATTCAGATTCCCCAGCCTCCGGTAGCGATTGGATAAGGATGCTGAAAGATCCTGGAGACGGCCTGCCCTGTCAGGGTGCCCTTCTGGGGTGAGCCCAACTGCTTCTTGGTTAGCCTGCAATGCAGCCTCGAGATCATTCAGATCACCCAGCCTCCGGTATCGATCTCTGAACGACCCTGCAAGATTCTGGAGACGGCCTGCCCTGCTGGGGTGCCCTTCTGGGGTGAGCAATACTGCTCCCTGGTCAGCCTGCAATGCACCCTCGAGATCATTCACATTCCCCAGCCTCCGGTATTGCTCTAAGAAAGACACTGCAAGGCCTTGAAGATGGCCTGCCTTGTCAGGGTGCCCTTCTGGGGTGAGCTCCACTGCTTCATGGCCAGCTTTTAATGCAGCCTCAAGATCATTCAGATTCCCCAGCCTCCGGTAGCAATCAATGAAAGACATAGCAAGGTTTTTCAGATGGCCTGCCTTCTGGGGGTGCCCCTCTGGGGTGAGCTCTACTGCTTGTTGGTTAGCCTGCAATGCGGCCTTGAGATCATTCAGGTCATCCAGCCTCTTGTATCTATCTCTGAAAGACATGGCAAGGTTGTGCAGACGAACTGCCCTCTGGGGGTGCTCTTGTGGGGTGAGCTCTAGTGCTTCCTGGTCAGCCTGCAATGCGGCCTCAAGATCATTCAGATGCCCCAGCCTCCGATAGCGATCGGTAAAAGAGACTCCAAGTCCTGTCAGACGGCCTGCCCTGTCAGGATGCCCCTCTGGGGTGAGCTCTACTGCTTCCCGGTCAGCCTGCAATGCGGCATCAAGATCTTTCAGATGCCCCAGCCTCTGGTAGCGATTGCTGAAAGACCCTGCAAGACTTTGGAGACGTTCTACCTTGTCAGGGTGCCCTTCCGGGGTGAGTCCTACTGCTTCTTGGTTAGCCTGCAATGCAGCCTCAAGATCCTTCAGATCCCCCAGCCTCTGGTATTTATCTGTAAAAGACACTGCAAGGTTCTGGAGTCGCTCTGCCATGTCTGGATGCCCTTGTGGTGTGAGCAACACTGCTTCCTGGTCTGCCTGCAATGCAGCCTCAAGATCATTCAGATCTCCCAGCCTGTTGTATCGCTTTGTGAAAGACACGGCAAGCTTTTGAAGATGGTAAGGCCTATCAGGGTGTCCTTCCGGGGTAAGCAATAATGCCTCCTGCTCAGCTCGTAATTTCTCGTTGAGATCCTTCACAGATTTCAGCATTACATGGAATACTCTGTATATTATGGAAACTTACAGCACTAACGGTATCAATGGGGGCATCATCTCTCCCGGCTTCAGAAACAGCCTTAGGTGTATGCTTATCAATTTATGTAAGCATTGTGTAAGCCTTGAAGCCAGTACTCACAGGGTCCATATCCATCTTCAGAACTTCGGTCGAGAATGGCCGGATTGAATGACCGCAATCCCCGCTTTATATAGTGCATAGGCGCGGAGTGGGCGCCTGACTGATGACAGGTTGCTGATAGATCTCCTCCATATGACAGATTGTTGATAGATTTTCGGCATCTTTGACGTATGATCAATTATCCGTTCTCTCAACGAAATCCTCGGCTTTCGTTCGCACCTCTTTGGTTCAATCCCCATCCAGCTTATCCCCTTCCCCGCCACTTTCTCATTCCCCTCGACTGTTCTTCGCTCCCCATCGTCAAATGACCTGCTACATGGGGAAGACTACGCTCACGGCCGTGCCGGTTCGTCAATTTATGTAACGTTCAGTCTTATCTCAGGTACTTCTTCCCACCGTGCCCGTTCATTTCGCTGCTTCGCGAACTGTAAAGCAGCTGCGAGATGTCAAAATTCAGCCCGATTCGGATTCTCGACGAAAACAGGTGAGTCTCGTATCTCTACAGATTTGGACAAATCCCCGCCGGTCGCTAATTTTTTCACTGTGGCGCAGGATCACAAATGGGTTGAACTGCGGCCGCGTGGCCCCTTCCTCGTATATAAGGCAGTGTCGTCACCACTCCTGTCACTCCGGGTTCCAATGTTTCCCCCTCTGTGATAGTCTCGCTTTCCCTCCCCGCAAACAATTTTTGTTCTTCCGTGCTCAATGTCGTCTATTGATCTCAATATTTCAACATTTGCTGTCCTCCCCCCTGTCCTTAAAATTTACTAACTGATGCTGTTTTAATCTGCACCGGACCGATATGCATTTTGCCTCGTTTCCCGATCTGTCGCCGTGTCATCCCTCGGCACGTTGCCTCTCGGCGACGATCCGGATTCAAGGTGCCCTTTCTACAAATTCAATATTCGGTATCGGATACTGAGATCACTGCCAGCTTCTTTTGACGGCTTATTTCTCCGCTTTCTCCACCCTGGCTCTCTCTCGGAGGCTGTTCCCCAACCTGCTTTCGATATCGGTATCTCCATTGACACCACTGCCAAATCAACTCCCATTCGTCCCATGCTCCTACTGCAACACCTATTCCAGATCTGTCTGGATTTCGCTCGCTTCATGTTGACCGCTCAAAACCTTACCACCGTGAGTCCCACTGGCAGCATCTTCATGTACCGTATTTTGCTTGTCCGACGACCAGCTGACGCTGATTCATTGGAGTAGGCGGGATACATGTCCGTTCTCTCTCCAAGGTATCGTGGTTGTGCTGCTTCCCGCATCTTGGACTCGTATACCGCTACTTAGGGCCGAAAACACTCTTCTTATGTCTGCAGAACTTAGATTGAAATATTATCCCTTGCGCTTTATTTCAATGTCCTCAGAATCTTCTTCAAGTCGTGGGATATCAGATTAGGCCAGCTCCGAGCCTTCGCTTCGCTCAGGCATATCTTGTAGCTATTTGTTTTGTTATGGCAAATATAGTCTGCAAGATTGTGCAAGACATATTGGCAACTTTGATTCTACACGGGATAGGCATGTAAGATTGAAGCACAGCTTCATTTTCGGGGCGTAAATACAAACTACATGTGCAGATTACCCGTTCGGAATGAGGACAACATATATTTCAGGATTTCCTGCATCTGGAACTTGGAGAAGATATACCTGTAACTTTAAGCCCTCACACTGTTGACCATGGGGATCAAGGGAACAACACATGCTGTTCTGAGAGACAATAGTGAGCTTTCGCAGAAGCCATTGGAGCCATTTGATGGCTTGTGGGGCGTGCACAAATTTGGCGGGTGAATGGCTCCACAAAGCCACTGACATCAGATTTTGGCCTGATTTTGGCTGTGGAGCCATCCAGTTGCTGATATGCTGCGCATCCGAGAGTGCGAGCTGATAATAAATACCAGACTGGCAACTCCGAGAACAGCTGTGAGAACTTGTGTGTGCGAGTGGGTCAATCCATGCTCAGTGATCGACTGGCTTGGACTGCCGGTGAAGGCGGGAAAGAGTGACTACAAATATGAAGCATTGGCGGTGCGGCGAGCGGCGATGGGACGATGAAGAGATAAAGTAGCACGAACGTGATCGGACCGGAGCGGATCGGAATTCGGCTGATTCGGCGCTTAGCGGTAGGCGCTGCTCATCATTGCGCACAGCAAAAAATGCCATCATATGGCTCCAATGGCTCCTGCGCAACCAGGCTAATTTGGTGGACCCTCAGTGGCATCTTCCACCATTTGAATGGCTAAGTTGAGAGCGAAAAACTAATAAACAAATGCTGTTGAATTGAAGAAATACGTACAGTAATAACTCGAGGTGTGTAGGGAAGAGTTTCCGAGGTGGCAGGTGACACATTCACAGCTCCCTGCAAAAGAGAAAACCCTACGTAAAATTGTCAGGGTTAAACTTGTGGTTTGTCATGAAACGAAATTTGAGCACCCTGGGGAAGGGATATATCCTGCGTGGGAATTAAAAGATAAGAAAAACAGGGAAGATCTATTATCAGCGACTGCTTAGTGGGCCGAACTAGTTAGTGGGCCACTTGCATAATAGAAGGCACTGTGATATAGAACCCGGGCATTTGGTGGTTGCAGGATGGAATATGACCTATTGCGACACTGTATGTCAAATTTCGAGCCAAAGTGATGCGGCGATCAAAAGTTGTGAGCGGTTCTTGATCAAGATGCCGGTGTGTGAACATCATTTCTTATCTCCGAACGGCCCTAGCACTCGTCTTTGGCTTGTTTCCTCACCAATTCTTCGCCGATTCACAAGTTTTGGGCTCGTTCTCATCCCTTGATTCGAATTAACGACTTCAAGCCATTACACACATGTGAAAACAATTTTCCCTCGCCTCTTGGACCCTTCAAGATCATCTCGACCTGATCCCGAGCGACACAATCCAGCCACCTCTATAACGATACTGGCTAATGACTTGGAACTTGGTCAGTGCATTTGATACCACTAATACACCATCATCAAACTTTGAGTTGGCTTTTAACTGCCCGACTTTCTGTTCACGCTGGGCTATCACTCTAAACCACCGAATTTCAGTTGCACATAAAGATGGATTTTGTTGGACGGGTTGTGGATATGTGGGGTCGTCCTTTGCACTTATGTATGTCTTAATACTTCCCCTGGAGCAGTTTGTGTCTTAATTTTTGGCTTCCTTGCACTCTGTTCTTCAGAAGGTAGGCCATTCCCTCCGGACGGCAATCTCACCCATCATAGATGGCTGGAAAGGCAAACAATTAGGGCCCCAATACATGTCAGATTTGCAGTTTGAGTGTACCCAATACTGTAGCTCTATCCACTGAATGATTTGGAATGCACTGGGGTTAATAAATGGGTGCGCACGAACGATTTGGCCGGGTGGCCCACTAAGCCGTTTATTCCCCTTTTGGGATATCGCCGGGAATAAAATTCGGCAGGCCACGAAATGCAAATGTAAATTCCCGAAAAATATCTCAGTTCACACATAGGATGCCTACCTTCGTTGCTGAGCCCATATGCCGGTATCAGTTCGACTCTCTGTACGGGCTCGAAGACAAAAATGGTAAGGTGGCCCAGTAACCAGTTTCCGATGATAAGTCTGCCGTACGAAGACAACTAAAATCTTATTGGATGATCGAGATTCCCGGAAGAGTGGGGACGTGTGGCAGAAAAACAATTATCACATTCATTTATTTTTTTGTTCAACTTGAAAGTTCGCGAGTTTGTTATGACCTCCTACTCCTCGCAAACAAACACACTCCCATTGAACACGCTGCGCATCGGATACCTGCAGTGCGTCCTCGTCGTTCCATTCTCCCCGGATCCAACAATAGTGTCAGGTGCAACCCCGCGCTCGACCCAGTCAACCAGCGCTAACAGGATATTATGCGAGGTATCATTCACAACATTGAGCCCGCCTGATTGCCCGAGGGACGGGGCGCCGAGGCCGCCGGAGCAGTGCCCCATCCCGGGGATGAGGAAGAGACGGTAGAAGTCGTCAAGGAGGGGGAGCGAGAGCGTGTGCGAGATCAAATCGTACACCCGCTTGGAGTTGGTCGACGGTATGATCTACGTAGTGCTTCAATCAGCCTAGTCCATCTGCGAAAGAGTAAACTGGAACGTACGGGGTCCCGCCGCCCATGGTACGTGAGGAATTTCCCGCCGCCATTGCGGAACGCAGACAAGTCGCCGTCGAACGTGGCGATCCCTGTCGTCCAAGCCGGCTCCAGTCCTAAGCAACACATAAGAACATGACTAGCGGCTCAGCCCACAGAGGCCTCCGGAAAGTAGAGGAGAACTCAAACACATACCGAAGCAACGATAAAGAAATCACCAGTAGATAGGGCTGCCTGGAACAGAGGGTCCGCCTCCCCGCCAGGTGAGTAACGCGGATACACCAGTTGCCCGTCCGACCCAAAGAGCGGCGTGAATATTTTTTTCACCGTCTCTACCTGCGGCGCTGTCAAGCAGCTCGTGTTGTTGCTGCTGCTGGCAGTGCACTGGATTGCTTCTGGACGGAAGTCGCACGCATCTGGCTCGGTGATAATTCCATCAACAACGCCGTCGAGTGCATCGCACTGGCGCAAAATCTCCGCCGATACAACCGCCCACAGCGCGGGCAGCAAGGACTGGGGCGGGGGCGCGGCGGGGTCAAACGGCGCACCAATATAGCGCGTCAGAATGCCCGCCCACGCGGCAGCGTGGTTATAGTCCGTCGCCGGCGCGCCCGCCACGATCCCGTCAAAATCTTCCGGAAACCTTAGCGCCTCCATCGTGCCCTGCCGCCCGCACGTCGAGCACCCTAGATAATACGATTTTTCGATTTTGGCGGTGGGACCGTAGTAGTGCGAGACAATTTGCTTCCCGATGAGCACCTCGACGTGCACGGCGCGGAACGCAAAGTCGTTGATGACCTCGGGGTGGTGCAGGAACTGATGCCCGTCCTCGAGGGTGGTTCCGAGGTCGCCGTCGTGCCCGTTGTCAGAGCCGATCGCGGCGAAGTGGAGCGACGCGCCGTAATCGAGGTTCGGGTAGTCGATGCCTGCCGGGAAAACGATCGACGCAAATCCATGAGCGAGCTTGGGATGGAGGGAAAAGGGACAGGACGCACACCCGCCGAGCCCGCCGTTCCCCAGGCCCAAGAACCGCCCGAACCAGGTGTCGGGGAGCCACGTCTCAGCATGCACAGCGGACGTCGCCGTCGTGTTAATGATGAACTGCACGCGGCAGAGGGGCGCAGTGCTCACCGGCGCGCTCGACTGGCATACCCCGGGGGTCGAGACGTTCGTCGGCGCAGCAACATACGTAACATTGAGAATCGTCGTGTTCTCGAGATGCAGGCTATGTTTCAGCGCGAGACATTTGGTGGACTGGGCGGCACTGGCAACGGCGCAGATGGGCCTGAGGATAAGGAGAAGGGAAGCAACAAGCAGTGGAGTCAATGGGTGTAGCATGGTAATGTTCTCGCTACCTTTCCCTGGTAAGGGTTCTTATGTAGCGCCTCTTTGCTGCGAGTAGATCACATTTTGGTCATATCTGTTGGCGTAAGCACTTACTCTCCCGGCTCGGCTTACTGCCTTCGTAAAAACGCTGAGTCATGTTTCCAGGCAGAGCAACGGTAAAGTTCCTGCTACCTTTAGGTAAGGGTTCTTATGTAGCGCGTCTTTGCTGCGAGTTTTGGCAGTAGATCACATTTGGTCATATCTGTTTGCGTCAGCACCTATTCCCGGCTTGTTGCCGTCGTAAACACGCTGAGTCATGTTTCCTGGCAGAGCAACTGTCAAGTTTCAACCCAAACCCAAACCAGACGATGGGAAATCTCATCCATCCATCTAAACTGGAGCGTCGTGAACGGTTCATGGAGGCTGAGCTTAAGAAAAATCAATTTGGTAACTATGTGACAAGTTCAAAGGCTAAGTGGATAATTCCCTAGCCCAATGTGAACTAGTCGATGTCGCGGCACGCCTGTGACGGTGAACGAGCGAATTTCGGGCCGCCACCAGGTGCATTCATGGTCATCGATTCTGTGTACGCGCTTAACCACACCTGTCCGCAACTCAAAGTCTCAAACCAACTTGAACGGACCCCACGTATTCCCGCTACCTGTAGGTACGGTTCTTATGGCGCTTGGTTTGACAGGTCTCGCAGAGCATCGCATTTTGGTCACATCTTTTGAGTAAGCACCTCTCGCGCCAAAAGCCTCCGGTGTGGTAGGGTCGGATGACCGGGATTTGGAAGTCCTTTGCCATGCCGCATTTACTTTTACTGTGGTTGAAAGATAATTTTGCTTACTTCATCTATTTACCCGGTAAATACGGACCCAGGTTGCCACGTAATCCCATCCTACCGCTTTCCACTATCGTCGTGACCAGTGTAGGCCAGAGGGACATCGGCTATCCCTCGCCCATTCTACTCAGGAACGTCACCAGTGTGCTCTTTAGCCATCAATAATTACGAATCACGCCACTCAACCACGCATTCATTTTCCCTCGCTCTCGCACCCTATCGACACTCTTCCATCGACCCTCCTTCGCACTCTAACTTTCGACGACTTTTGCTGCTCAAAAATCACTCTACCAATCCCGGACCACCGACCCTTTCCAAGAACCAACAGGCGGAATCTTCTCCTCTACTTCATCGGCTTGTCAAGGGCCGAGTTCTGTGCCGATAATTGCCGCAGTTGGACTCGTAAACATGCTGAGTCGTGTTGTTTCTTTGAAAAATGTTGGGGGGGGGGATAAGACATTCAATGCCGCTGCCTCAGCAACTCAGTATCAATTCAAGCCTGCAGAGACTCGGGGGGATGTATCTATATTGAGACACATTTTAAACAGCTCAGATTGAACTTTCAAAATTAATTGAAGATAATATAGTACCGGCGGAGGAGTTGAAAGGTCAACTCTATCCAGGATAAGTCCCGTGGTCCAATGTGAGCTGGTCACCCGGCGACGGCGACCAAGCGAACTTTGGGCCGCTGTTATTCAAACATTAGGGCCGTGGATCCAGTACAAGTGAAATTCCCAAGGTCCGACGTTTGATTTGCGTTAAACTCAGACCAGCTTGAACGAATCCGGGCAATTAATTGGTAGGGGCTGTGCCCCTTGTCAGCCTTACCCGCTTTATTTACTTCTAATGTTCATTCCTGACTCACTATTACTGGCAGTATCATTCCCCACGTCAACAGTGGGGTACTCACGAGGACGTGATTGTTATCTTTCTGCTCTGCACCCTACGCCGTAGCGGAGCCACATCTCCAAGAACCTGCGAAAAATTAGCCAGAGTCGATAACTGATAGTCGTTCGTATTGGACGTGGGGAGGCTTCCGTTTCAACCCAGACCTTTCCATTACCATTTCAACCGATACACACAGTCAACTATTCAACACAGATCGAGATATGCACTGGGAACGATCAGGAAATTTCTTAGGTATCCCATTCGCACAGTATGTATAATAATGATTGGAACGGAATGAAAAGATTTCTCCTTTTCACTCCATTAACTCCGGGGCCGTATTTTATAACAGACAGCGATTAGTGTCTCCGTGAGACCAACCCCGCGGTACCGCACGAATTTTAGATACGAGGGTCATCTGGTCGCAGAAATTAACGCGGCAATGCTAACGAAATCCTGATTGGAATAAAAGTACTGCTGTGATCTCCGGCGCTCGCTTATTATGCCATCCCTGTCAGATCCAAGGAGATTCAAAGGTCACAAGGGGCAGTGCTGGTACCCGTTTGCTGGTTCAATGCGACGCCTCGCGCGACATTTGTACTAGCCACCTACGCGACGGGCGAATGCGAGACATTTGCGATGTCAGAACAATGGCGTCACTGTGCTCCTCCCATGTCCACCATGACTATCCTGCAGCCGAAGGGCCCTTTTCTTTCTCTCACGGATCTTGGCTATTTTCAGGTTCTGATATGCCGCACATGTCTTTTCGCTTCCTTGTGGCCTTGCTACGAATCATCTCCGTGAGAATTATCTGCTCCATTGGCACCCAGTTGGCGGCCCATGATCACTGTCAATGACGGAGGAGTCAGGATTCTGCATAGAAGCACATGGATGGGTATTCCCGTGTTTAGACTCATTCCTTGGTCTATGGCGCGACATCCTTTTCGAAACGGCCGCAATATGTAAATTATGTCTTTTCCATTGGCAACCATCATATTGTGCAATATAGAACGCAAAGGAAATTTTTCCTCGGCGTGGATGGCCCGAGGATGCGTGATGCAGGGTGCCAAATCACACCCGCCACTCTGATCTCCAGAGCATCGTGCGCCGGATTCATCTTCATGGACTCTCCCACAAGCGAGCATTTCTCATGACGTCGAGAATAGTTGCAAAGCCGTCAAGGTAATTGGCCTCGATACCGCATCTCGTTGTTTGGGTCTATGTCTTTTTCCCTCTCGGCCCGCGCTTGGTTTGCCAATTGTGACACCTCCCTCGGCGTATAAAACGTACAGGCGTGAGGCATTTCTCCAGCCCGGCTGCCCACCATGCAACTTCTTCTTGCCCTCTCGGCGCTTTTGGTCGTCCCTGTATTGGCGGCGACTGTCCGATCCTCGCCTGACAAACGCATTACGCTCGACATTTCCAATGCGCCAGTTGCGCCCGACGGTTTCACCCGCAGTATGTCAATATCTTTTGCAATTTTGTCGTTATTGAGCACATTCATCCACTTCTGTCGGAATTCTTGCCAATGGAACGTAAGCACAACATCTGTCGAATTTCGGATGAGGGTCCACTGACAAGCTTTCATATAGCTTCCCTGGTCCGGTCATCACAGCAACAAATGGACAGAAGCTGATAGTCCGCGTGAATAACAAGCTGGCAAGTCGAGGTTTCCGAATTTCTAGGGACACCGTTTATCTGACGACGTTTTCGTTTTCCTTCACTTCTAGACGAACGGTAGCATGCGTCTGTCGACGTCCATCGTAAGGTCGTCTCAACCTTGGAGATAGGTTTTTTTTTGACTATTTAATACTAGGATTTCGATGGGTTCTTGATCGACACCCCAACGTTTTCAACGAAGGGTCTCCATTTGTCACGTTCGTCAAATTAATTACGACGCTATATCTTCCTGATTTCATCCCTCTAGCACATGCCATTTTCGTCCAAATACTTCTTACACCTATGCGGGTTGAAGTAGAATTCGTAGCTAACCCTCCTTGAAGCGCAATCAAACCGGCAGTTTCTGGTTAGATTTCATCTGTTCGGGTTTGCTTCACTCCTTCAACTTCCACCTTTGGAGTACAGGTACCACAGATATATGTTGTACTTATTTGCTGTGAGTTTTTCTTTCCTGACATTTTTGTCCGTCTGTAGTCAGCTCAGCCTCCAATATGCGGACGGGCTCAGGGGTGCGGTCATCGTCTATGGTGCGTGAATATATATTTTTGTCCTGGCGATAATTCAGCCCAAGTTCGATTATCCAGACCCGGATGACCCCCTGGCTCACTTGTACGGCAAGTATTCTTTTCCCGAAATTTTGTCCACTTGAACGGACGCCTCCGCAGATGTAGATGATGAGTGCACACCGAAGTCGATACCCCCCCCTTTTCGTTCTGACCTCACGAGTCGCTCCACCCGTGAATAGATCTGGACCGTTGGTAAGCCTTACATGCAATCATCGACGAGTTATAGGACGCTCATTAATTTCATAGCTGATTGGTGGCATAACACCTCCACTTCCGGGCTCATTTCTTACAACCTCACCCAAGTCATCCAGTACATATATTTACCTTCTTAGTAGTGTCCTGTTCTGATGCTCCCTTGTGAGCCCATGTTACGAGTCGGACGGTTCCCACATCACTATTACCAATTCGCTTTGTGCTGTAAGACAGAATATATTTCTGGCCCTTTGACTTTGCTGTTCGATTTTTTCGCCCTGACGACCCGACGCGCTCTTTTATTTTATTACAGCACTTGAGTATTTTCAACTTTCCGTCCATGTTTTCAACTTTCAGCAAACACGGGATCTATTGGCCAAATATTGGTCGGACATTATGCGCGTACTATGGTGGACTACGGTGCAGTGCCGTGGTAGCTGTCATCCCCATATATGAACATTATTTATGCCTTTTCATTCGGACATGACTGGCTGGCGCTTATCTCTCATCTTTCTCTGCTTGTACATACACCCTCTCACCGTCTCCTCCGCCCGCAGTACATACCTCGACGTTATCTACTTCTACACCTAGCTTACCCGTGCCCGTTTCGAGGAGCTCTGCCGAGACCTCTTCCGCCGCACCTCGAGCCAGTCGAGGTGCTGAAAGTCATGGCAAGGAGCCCAACAAGAGCATCAGCAAGACGATATGGTTCCGGGTGACGGCCGCCATTTTCACCTCCTGCCATGTCGACGCTAATGGTATCTTCAGCGTCCGATAAGAGCGCCGGGAAGTAAACGATTCACCGTGACAAATCGGGTGTTTGTTGCATAATTAGGTTTCTGACCCTAACTCGTGCCTCAACTCGAGCCTCAACTCGGAGCAAGTTGAGGCACGAGTTGGGAGTTGGATTTCAAGTCGTGCATAAGAGTTGGACTTGACATCCAACTTCTTCCCCAACTTGTGCCTTAATTTGGGCCCCAACTTCGGTTTCTCGGGCCTGAATCTGAAAACGAAGCGATCAAATTCCGAGTTGAGCCAGACTAATCGCCTTGTGTGTTTCACAATCAGAACCCCCAACGCATGCTCCAACTTGGTCCGAGTTGAGGTCAAGTTGAGGCTCGAGTTAGGGCACAAGCTGGGCTGATAATTTCAATTATGAAATACCTAATGACGCGGGTGGTCTGTCGAGGGAGATCGAGCGCAGGGTCGAAGCCGAGAAACATATGTGTGCTACTCTATTCTTTAAGTATTACATATGTGCTGACCATTTCTTTTTTTTGCAGCTGAGGCCGCAGCTGCCCTGATGACATTTCAAGAACGCCCGCGAGTCACACACATACGACCTGTTACTTCCTGAACGACGATCAGCTGGTGGACAGGGTCGAGCTCGCAGACGAGATGGAGCTCGATACGTTGTGAGGGTCCCATACACTCTGCGTATGCCCTCGCGCACCAACGCGGCTGTGACGGACTTGACATGACACAATCGCCCGATTTGGACTACAAGAATCCGCATTTGGATATTCCTCCGGGAATCTCACTCGCTGCGCCCCTTCCCACGGGAATCCACCTCGTACAACACCAACCGCACCCCCAACGACCTCTTCCCTCAGGATATCACATAGCTCCAATGCTACAAGCATCCTCACCAACTCAATCCCACGGGATTCCGCACACATCCGTCACCACGACGCGATACCACCAAGATCCCACGGGATTACGCCGTAGCTCGCGCACCACGAGCCCCCCAGACATCTTGAATACCACCTACAGTTCGGACTTTACGAGATACAGGCTCTACCCATGGGAATCCTTCGGGATATGCCCTCTGAGAGACCTGTGTCCTCGCATTCCGCCCACGAAGTAACAACCACCGAGCTCCCGCCGGATAGAGGACGGAAACCGACAGTACGCAGGAAGATTCATCCATGTTGGGACGTGTTCGAGGCCTGAAACACGACCCAATGAGTCCACATCCCAAATCCTGCTGGTCTGTCAGCGAATCCTGCCGGAATCGACTGTTACGACGAGGTTTTGACACCAAATCCCGCCGGATTTGCTGACACAGCGATTCTATAAGCCGAATCCTCGGGGATTGACGCTCTCTATCCACTGGGATCGTTCTCTAGAGAAGGTCTATGGTGCGACGGGGGCCGAAGGCTGTGTAGAGTCGGAAAAAGTATAAAAGGACCACCCATTTTAGCCAGTAGGAGTCAATTCTTGGGCAAGAGTTTTCCCCCACTCTTCACCCAGTGTACCTTGTCCCCCAATACAAGAGTTGATCACACACACACACACACACACCAGTTCACGCTTGCTCTAGGGCACTCTACTCTCCTCCCACACTTGCAGCTCCTCTTCAAAGAGCTCGCGCTTCATCATCCTCGAAAGCCTTACCTGTGCACACCTTCCTACGCAGACACATCGCCGTGCAGTAGTGGGAACCTTGTAAAGGTCTACATAGCAAATCGTCTACGACCGCAAGGACTTACCTAGCAACACCATCGCCGTACGACCAACTCTTGTCGAGGTTAAAGCCACCACGGAATCCCCGACTTGGAGGATTCATGCATTCAGTCTCTCGCCCAGCACCTAGGGGAAAGGCGTTAAACTGAATCAAAGAGGAGACTTTAGGAGTTTCAGACCGTTCACCACTGACCTATCTGAACAAGTATTTCTATATTCTAAACCATCCATTTTGTTAACCACACAGTTCCAACCGAGTACACCATCCGGACCAACATACCTGTTTCTCCACCGCCACCCTCTCTAAACTAGAAACCATCCGATATAACCCCTAGAGGACGAACGCAGCTACACTGTGAATACCATCATCATTTCACACCGTAGCACCGCTGTCCTTATCACAACGTACCTCGCGTTGTGTGGGCGGCTCACTAGTGCGGCTCACAGGATGTGGTTCAGAGGTGATGTTGTGAATCTATTCTGTCCCTCTCCCTCTGCTCACATTTATCTCCCCGTGCAGTGTGGAAGCGCGACTTGACATGCTCGTCGCCTTCTATTTCCGAGCCAGCTCAAGCATCCAACCAAATATTCTGGTGCAACACAGTCATTTCCTGTTTCGTCCTTCCACTCGCTTCACCTTGCTCATTTTACCTTTACTCACTTTATTTCTATCGTTTTCCTCCCAGATTTACCTTCCAGTTACTTGACCAAGACTTTGCGGATTTTACATGCCAACCAATTTATCCGATGGTCGAAGGACAGGTCTTTCTTTGGCACGGAAATATTTTATTATTGTGTTTTCTTACTTTACTCTACATTCTTACACTCGCTCATCGCGTATCTCACCAACAGACATTATTTCTTCTGCACTATGTACCACCAACGTGACAGGTTCAACCACTTTGGGCACACAGGGGGCAAGCATAATGGCACTTGTCATAATGGCAACCTGCGGGCACTTGCTGGGGCATCCGACACGGACTTGCTCAGGACTTGCTGTTGGCTTAGGTAATGCAACATCCATCAGTGCACAAGTTCGATTTCGAGCATTACCACTCTTTTTTACGACATCGCTTCTTATGCACAGTGTCTATGACCACAATAAAGCAATTGTAATTTTCCCTCCAGTTTACTTTGGATTAGAATGTACCTTGAATTGCTCATTGCTTGAGATTCAGCTACTGATAAACATGTTATTCTTTGTTTTTCAACCTCGGGTGTTGCGGGGTGGGTCAACAAAAGTGTTCCCAGATCTTATCTTATTCCTGGATGTGTGGGTGTTGTGTTTAACACAGGAGGCAAAAGCCAGGGCACTTACTGAGTAAGTGCCGCATGGGCAGTTTGCGGGAACGTACCCAGGCACGTACCACCACATGTTGTCCACGCCCTGCCATTTTCGGACCATTTACCAAGATTTTGGGTCGATAAATATACCAGTGATGCCTCGTCCTCAAATCACGGTCACCTGCTTGCCTCCTATCACGGCCTGTGTGCTCTAGGCGTGTTGGTTTAGAAACTGGGCACCCAGCCAGGTTCTTCTGCAGACAACTAGTGTAGGTACAGGTCACTTGCATGGGCTGTCAGACCCCCACAAGAATGGGGGTCAGAACATAGTAAACTCGGCCTAAACAAGGCATGGCGCTTAAACGCCCACCCTCAAGCGCCCTGTTCGGTAATCCGGGTACTCACCGAACCGACGGCGACGAGCGGATCATCGGCATTTCGGCAGAAGTGCTGCACATCGTAACATCAAGATGGAATAGGGGCAGCACAGGTACAACAAAAGAAGTTGGAAGCGTGGAGTCATAAAACTGACTCACGCTGACTCCTAGCCACTTGACTCACTCACCCCAAATAATGACTTGGATAGGCCTGATTAGGACACCCTAGAATAGTATATAAGGAGTAGATTTTGCATTGAATGAATACCTTTTCCCCCTTCTGACTTTACTGCTCGCAACAACTTAACACGTTGTACTTCGCCGAAAGACATCCCACGCCGTCAAACTGAACACCGTAAGCACGCCGCAACTGTCAAAAACCTGATCTCTGCACCCTGAACGCCGGAACACCTGTTGAACTGCCCGAAGACCGATAAACGAACGAACGCCGCCCCCGCCGATACATAGATCATTCAATAAAAGGATTGAGTGAGCAGAACCCCCGAAGCCATCTCAGAACATACCCAAGCCCGCACTATTTTTGGGACCAACTAACGTTTGAGTCTTAAATAAACTACTACGTGCATCAAACTTAGAGTTCTCACGATCCATAAGGAAAATACTTGGATAAAGATATTCCAGTTTAAACTTTCCTACTACATAAATTCTTGTAGTTGACAGGGCTTGTGGGAGAGAGAGAAGGGAGAGAGCGAGTCAGTGTCTCTATGATAAGCACCTCACCGGTAACTCTTTTGCCGGTTGATGATGAATTTATATTTAGCAACTAGCTGCGGGCCAATTGATTAATTTATTGTGTCATATATCAAAGATAGAACTCTCTTGGTGTACTGGGTAACCACTAGTGGAGAGTGCCCAGTGAAGTGCCTGGGTAAGTGCCCGTACGGCACTTACAAAGTAAGTGCCGCGGGTTTTGCCCCCTGTGTAATCCAGTGTGCAAAACAAAATTTGCCTATTAGTCCAGATAATCAGTTGTTAAACTTGTGACCTTCCCTCCTCGAGCAATTTATTAAGGTTTGGGGTTCATTGGGAAGCAATTTAATGTGCACATGCTGGGAAGCTGTACCGGGTGTGGGTTACAGGTCCCTACCGTTGAAACGGTGCACCTGCGTACAGCTGTGACCTAACTGACTGACTCGAGGGATGCTATGAACACCACTCAAACAACCAACACACACACACCACACAACCAATACACAGTGCGAATGATTTGAGTTCAGGTCTACGCCGAAATATACAACTAAGATTGAATCCTCTCAGGAAATGTTGAAGAAACTGTTCGTAGGGAGTCTTATTAGGACGTCCTCGGAACTACAGATAGTTTAGAACTACCTAAAGATAGGCCTCGGAGATACCAGGATATGGTTTTAAAGTGTAAATGAGTCCGAGGACACCAACTGTATGGGCTCGGCTCGACAATACTCGCTGCACAGCCGTCTGCAGTTCGAGGGGACAATGATCAGGCAACTGTATGCTCTGATAGGACAATACTCGATGCACAACCGTCTGCAAGCGAGGGGACAATGACTAGGCAACTGTATGCGCTAGTAGGACAATACTTGCTGCACAACCGTCTGCAGTTCGAGGGGACAATGATCAGGCAACTGTATGCACTGATAGGACAATACTTGGTGCACAACCGTCTGCAACCAAGGGGACAATGACTAGGCAACTGTATACACTAGTAGGAACGGCTTAGATGAACCTTAAAGCTTAGATGTAGCCAACAATCGAACTTTCTTGTTAATGAATCTACAACAACAGATGTGCTTATTACAACAAATCTCCGCGGACGATACAGAGTCACAAATGCCTTGGGAATAAGCTTTCGACGTGAGTCTAGGTGAACTGGGCTATAATGTGCTGCCTGAACATCGCGTTCTGGCTGGTCTTCTATACTACTCGTCACCATCAAAAGTCATCGTCTTTCGACGTGTGACGTCATAACACGTGCTCCACTCCCAACCACCAACTACCAAACTATGCCTCAGAAGGCCCCGCGTCGCGAGCTGAGTCCAGCTCAGCAAAACCAACTCGTTGGCGCCATTAAATCAACGGGAAAGATCACGCAATCTGCGCGGGATCTTGACATCCATCCATCCACGGCCAAAAGCCTCTGGAAACGCTACAAGGAGACCGGATCAACAGACAACCAACCTCGCTCTGGACGCCCCTCCCTCTATTCAACACCTGAGAAGGCCCTCATTGTCGGTTACGCTGTCCAGGAACGCCGGAAGCCATTCCGTGACATCGGCAACGAGATCTCTCCCCATGCGAGCGAGAGCACGGTTCGGCGGATTCTGGCGGAGTACAGCTATGGGAGGCGTGTTGCACGCAAGGTGCCGCTGCTCAAACCTGTCACCAAGGAGAAACGACTCCGTTGGGCGTGTGAGCGGCAGGAATTGATGTCGACAGATGATTGGAGGGATGTCGCGTGGTCAGACGAGGTGTATGTCTGTCTTGACGACAAAAAGGGCCGGGTTTGGGTTACACATCGGCCGGAGGAGGTCTACCGCGACAAATGCTGTGTTCCCCAAGTCCCACAGAATGCAATTCGGGTCATGGTATGGGGGATTATCATGTGTGACGCAAAGGGCCGCTTGTGATTCTCGAGTACCCTGGGGGACGGGGCGGCAGCATGACGGCCAGCAGATACATTGAACAGGTTCTCGAGGGACCCCTCTTGAACTTCTTCCGCCACCAGAAGCGCCGACACCCCGGATTTCGTTTCCAGCAAGACAGCGCAGCATCGCACCCAGCCAAGAAAACTCTCAGCTGGCTGCAAGAACACCACATCCTCATTTTCCCCCACCGCCCACTTCTCCTGATGTCTCCCCTATTGAGCCTCTTTGGCACGTCCTCAAGCACCATCTCCATGATTACCAGCCGCGCCTGTCCAACGAGGAGCAGCTGCGAGCCGCAATCTTGGAGATTTGGACAGAAATCACCCCCACAGATTTTGATCGCTTTATCGAGCGGATGCCGGAGGTTGTTGGGGCGGTTATTGATGCAAATGGGGGACATACTCGTTATTGAATGTATTTGTGTTGTTACAGTGTACAAATCGGCATGCTGTTTGTTTAAAACAGGGAAAGACAATGACTTTTGATGGTGACGAGTAATTTGGCTACTATGTGACAGTCCGAGGATATGTGACAGGAACAGAGAAATTGGAAAATGAAAAGAGTGATTGGAAAATGAAAAAGAGTAATTTGAAACTGAGAGAGGAAAATGCGGCAATGCCGCTCTATTTCGATGAGGTCCGGCCGCAGACAACTGGTGCCTGGCACCTCTTTTGGTGTATATTTAGCGAGTCCTCGGAGGGCCGTGCTTTGCCGTCTGCACCCTCGCGCTTGCTCTGCTTCGGCATGGCTGTAAATAGCTCATGCTATGTCATTATCCTGGCCGACGGAGACGGTTCGGCCGTTGGTATCCCCTCTGTGAAGTCGCTTTAGCTGTGTCAGGGCTGAAGTATTCACCCATTGCCTGTTTAGGACTTTCATTGTACCTGTTAGGGTCCTCGGACGCCACGCGCACATCACATGGGCTCCATGATGGTCAAGGCTCAGCTCGGCTTCTTCCGAGCATTGGTATTTGTCAGGCGCACCAGTCCTCGAACTATAGATAGTTCCACCGTGCTGTCGTTTCAAGTATTGGGTCGCCCTCGGACCAATTCACAGTCCTCGGACCTGTATCTAGTCATTCTTTGTAGCAGACATAGTAATCCTCGGGCGATGCCTTACCCTCATGTAAGTCTATTGGGAGTCCTCGGACTGTCCCTGGTCCTGCAGTCTAGTCCGCACTCATGCCAGTCCTCAAACTGGTCCTGTCTCTGTGTCTGGTATACTGTGTTCCAGCTAGTAGTCTTAGGCTTTTGTGTTTAATCTCCTGAGTATGGTAGCTAGCTTTTGCAGTGCAATCCGCCCTCAGATATGAGTTATGGACCGAATCTGACGAACTTCAAGGCATCCTTAAGCTTACTATACTGATCCTCGATATTTGAAGGACCAAGTCGTAGTATAACCTTAATGCCTATACGGTTCTCTCGCGTCCTCGCTATGCAGTCAGCAGTGCGGAGCTCGCTCTGACTCTAATTGGTATGCCACCAGGCAGAGGTCTTCTTGTATTTGACAAGAAATCACAAAAATGCGAGATTTCACGGCTGGGCTAATACCAGTCGTATCACCATGCACTAGCACTGGTGCTTACAATTTCCTTGCCCTCACAGCTGAGCCAGTCCCAGGCTGAGCCCCAACTCTTATGCTGATAAACAAGGACGGATCAAGTGTTTTACCTCTGGAAAAGGTATGGAAGATACAGGCTCAGGCCCGACTGCCAAAGAGTGGTGTGTAGTCACTGTGGATAATATCAGAGCAGAAAAAAGGCTTAAATTAGCAACAAATATTTCTCAGACACTCAGAATAGCTGAATAAAAACACATATCCCATCTGGAATTTAACTGCCTTGAGTCAGTAGTCAGAGTGCAGGGCATTCTAATTATTACGGCCAATGGGAGTGAAATCGAAAAGATGACATTGCCCAGGATTGAACCCACTCACTGATGCTTGACCAGATTACATAAGGAATCAGCGAGTATGCAGCATGTCCACAGCAAGGACGCTGCAAGTGTGCGCAGGTTGCCCTTATTGCTAGTGCCGCTATTCTTGCCCCCTGTGGCATCTCGGGCTATGCCGAGGATTGACCTCGAGGTGGATTGGGCACCCATCCTCGACGCTGTTGCGGGGCAGCAAGTCTCCCTATCTCGTCTTTGCATAGTTCCCGGACTGCTGGGGTTGGTTTGGCTTTAGCTGAGGTTTCCACTCACGGACTCTTTTACATACACATTTTTGACTAATCTTATCTATTTGTTTGTACTGGACCCACATACTGGACCCACATTACGGCACCTTCCCCTTTGTCTTCTTACTACCATAATCCACAATCCACGCACTTTCCGAGAACCTTCGCGCAAATCCACACTCATTTGAGTACACCTGAGCTAAGTTTTTTTTTTCATTTTTGTTCATCATACTTACTCTTCTACATCTAGTTTGATCCTTCTTTGCTAGGCATCGACATTTTCGCTGCACGCCTCGACACTCAACCGGCACGACCTGGACACATCCTCCGTCACTGCGTTCAAGCCCCCATTAGCCACAGCGAAGCATCACCGTCCATCTGTGGAGCCATGCGGCTAGCCGCGTTTGACGCCCACGGCAGAGCTCGGCAGGCACTGCTGCCACCTAGCCCAAGCCTAGCCGAACGCTCGCCGTAGCCTAGCCGAACACTTAGCCATCACCTTGCTGGCGCTCCACGGGCTGTGGCTAAGTTGCCGTGGCTAAGCAACATGACGAAGGTAGCCGAAGCTTCGCTAGAGATCGGCGGACTTAGCCAGACGTGGCAGACGCTCCACGTGGCCTCGGCTATCGGGGCGCTGAATGCAGTGAGTCCGCCTAGTGGCAACCCTTTTCTTCTTCAGCGGCTCTGCCTACACTGTCCACAGCATATCCCTGCAGCAATTCCACGTCCCCCGCTGTATGCGGCCGGGACAATGGATCCGCTTTTCGGCGCCGCGTGCCATCAACTTGAACTACACGTGATTGCGATTCAAACTCCGCCTCTCTTTTGCTCCCTCCATCTCAACTCCATCTTCACTCTCGCTTACACTCCTTTTTCGTCCTCATCCTCCTCGCTCGAATCCCAGAGGACAATGTGCACCGATCAGCATCCTCCAGTCCTTACGCACAGCCGCGCTCTTTGTTTCTGGCCAGGCCTATATTAGACCAGTGACTGTTCTGTACCATGAAAGCGAGCTTGTCGATGGTACAGACCAGTCGATCTGAGTTTGAATTCATATGACAAGCGAGCTGTCCCAAAAAGGCTATTCCGGGCCGGCTTTCCGTGCGGGCGGCGTTCGATCCAAACAACAACATCATCATCATTTTGTATTTTACAGACTCAATTCTTCATCTGAACATCTCGGATAAGCGAATATATGTAAACACTCTCTGGGCAACCTCACTCAAACTTCAACCGAATGAATTGAATGAATACCGAGAATCTAGTGAATAGCCTTTTTTGGTAACTCGCTTGTATCGAGAATTTAAACTCAGATCGACCAGCCTGTACATCGACGAGCTCGCTCTCATGTACAGGCTGGATTCGAGCCTAGGCCTATATGAATGACTAGCGAGCCCGCCTACTTAACCTGCTACCTGGCTATCCAATGTTCGTTCTACCCTTTTACTTCTCCCCCATTCCCGCATCTTGTTCCAGCTGTACTTATCTCCAACCCTTTGCGCCAGGACCATTGCCATTGACAATGAGTGCTTGGGACCGCCGATCTCAGCGCGCGTGCTTGCAAGGTCTTTTAGCGGTACAATAGAGCTTCGACTCCTGACGCGCCTGGCTACATCACCGACTCGAACGCACTTTTCTCCCGGCCGAATTCTCCTCACGACGCGATCTTTCAGCCGCAGACTCCGCTGCGGCTCGACAGCGACAACCTTCCAGCTCGCAACTGTCCTCATAACGACGCGGTGATCAGCAGCTCAGAACAGCAGCTGCTTCCCAGCTTCAGCTCAACGATGATACGCATCCACAACCACCAATCCCTCGTGTACATCCTACATTCAGCACCCACGCCGATCTCCACCGCCTTTCCCTCGCCTGCATCGGTTCTGGACGCGGTCGATCCCGCCGCGTACCAGACTATCCTCGCAGAACGGTACGTTCTCCCTCTTCCTCTTCTCACTCACTTACGCTGGCTTTGTCCTCGAAATACGCCCACCCTCCCCGGTAGATTTAGAAGCGCCCCTATATGTACCGGCACCCCGCGCATCCTCAACTCTCGCCACGACGCCGCCGCGCGCTCCGGGTGGCTCGTGGCTGCCGTAAATCTCTCCTTCCCTCCCGCTGCCGTTGAAGATTAGCGGGTGCTCGAGCCCCGGACCCGCTCACCACCGGCGCCCGCCCCGCACTGCGTCCGCTGCCGGCGGGACTCGAGTGCGCGCGGGTTGGTATGCATGTACAGGACGCCCGCAGTGGGGACATGGAGATGCAGGACGTGGAGACGTACGCCGCCATTTCCAAAGCCCTCCCCGGCGCCTCGATTCTGGCTGGGCTGGCATGCACGCAAGACGGTGTCGCGCGCGCCGCTCACGTGCAGGACGCGGAGATACAAGACGACCGCAATAATGTCGTCCACAAACACGCCGCCATCAGCACCGCTGCGGAGGTCGCCGACGTTCACCACCCCTACATCCACCGTGCGCTCGCGTCTGAGTGGTACAACCAGTACGACCACAGCGAGTGCGTGTACCCACGTTCGCGGGTGCGGGCGGGAAGATGCCGCTTCAGCGGGTTACCGCGTGTCCTCCTTGCCGATGATCCTCGTACGACGCGGGAGCGGGCGCACGCTTCGATACTCCGCGCTTAGCGGATCGTAGCTTTCTGCCCCTTCTCGTCGCGCGGGGCATGCCGTCACTTCCCACCCCGCTCACGACGCGCACGGCAACCCCATCCGCGGTTTCGATTCCCCTCGTTTCCCGTCTTCGTCACCCGGCCGCGCCTCCACTCCCCGCCCCAGGCGCTCTACTAATTCTCGCCCCAGCGCCACGCCTCACAGCACTACCCGGCCCGCTCGCAGCACTTGACAGCCCCGCCACCGCGATGCGATACCTATCCCCTTGGGCTCCTAGTGGGAACGCGGCCACCGGGGTGGGGTGCGCATCGAGCCAGACGCGGCCATGGATTACGAACAGGGTAAAGACGGGCATTAACTCGAGGATTTGATCGCCTACCGGCAGGTGGGAATAAGCCGTTATTATTCATATGCGGCTTTACTGACCGAGGTAAATGCATACCAGGCTCTTGCGCGTCCCGCAACTCAATGTCAAGCGCGCTTGCGGGAACGAGGGGTTGCGCAGTTGGTTTTCAGGCGCCTACCGGCAGGTAGGAATAAGCCGTTAGTATTCATACGCGGCTTTACTCACCGAGGTAAATGCATACCACGCTCTTGCGCGTCCCGCAACTCAATGCCAAGCGAGCTTGCGAGAAAGCGGGGTTGCGCAATTGGATCTTTTTCAGAGAACAAGCCCGACCGAGATATCCTTGCACGTCGGGCGCGGTATATTTGTCTCGTGCTCAACCGTATAAAAGGGACCATGTCGCAGGGACTCACAACAAGATCCACACCAAAAATGAGGTTCATTGGCTCTTTCCTTCTTCCTGCCTTCCTTGCGCTCGCAGTTGCCGTCTCCGGTTCTCTTCTCCCCAGGACCACGGGCCGAAGTACGTTTCCAACTTGCGCCCATGGTGTACGGTTCTCAGGATGCGTCGTTTAGCCACCTTCTATGATCCTGGAGGAAGCTTCGGGGCCTGTGGTCGCCCTATCCAGGACTCCGAGTTTGCCGTGGCGCTCAACCCCACTGATTATGCAAATGGTGCGCATTGCGGCCAGAACATCAATGTTCAATGTATGGGTCTCCATCCACCGTCTACAGCCATTCGGTTTCTGATCCTCAATGCGCAGTCAATGGGCTTTCCATCACGGTCAACGTGGCGGACCTGTGCCCAGGATGCCCAGCGGGCGGGCTCGACTTGACGCGGACCGCGTTCGCGGTATTGGCGAATCCCGATGTCGGTGTGATCCAGGCTACCTGGAACTTCGCCTGAATGGTCAGTTGTTGATTTGGAATTATCGATATCTTTGTTGAGTGGTGGTGTATGATGGAATGAATTGTGTGTTTATTTGTGGACCGAATAGGGTGTGAGATATTTTATATTCAAGAGACTGAGACGGGCTCGCGATCGGTGGCGGTTGAAATCCATAGTCCCTCGTTCCCCATCTCCACCTTGAAGCTTGAAAAATCTGTCGCCAACTTGAGAACTTGTCGTCAACTTGAAGAACTCGTCGTCAAATTGAAGAGCTTGACGTCAACTTGAGTAACTCGAGACTGGGATAGATTCCATATGGTAAGAATAGTCTGCAAAAAAAAAAAAAACGCCTGTTGACCCTGTATGGGCGGTATACTGTCCCATAACTAAAGTCAAAAAGAAAAAGACGTCGTGAGCATCGGTTGAGAAAAACCCCAATGGCAAATGCCGAAATTTGACACATTCTCGCAAACATACCTACGTACCCACCAAAAACACGATGAGTTTTCAATCATAAAAAAAAACATGATGTGTACTTTGTGCTTTCTTCAAGTGAGCGGAAGGGAATTTTTAGATGATTGATTATACCGATTGTTTCGCTCTCCCGGTCCACATGAGCTTCGATCTGTAGTACTGCCAGTGCCCCATCGTTCTAGACTTCACTAACCGCAGCCCCGCGTGAAATACATGAGTGTCGACTGCCGCTGAGGCTGCACCACCTTTGTTTCTCCATCTGTCGATTCCCAATTGTGATCGAGGATCTTCCAAATGTGCTGCTGTTTGTCCGAGTGTAGCATGCAGATGCCTTGTAGGTGTACTGATCCTTTAATATGCTGAGAGATTTTGTTGAACTCGTTGAAAAAATGGCGGGACTTAGCTCTAGACACCCTGCATACTGAAGCACCAAAGAGGCAGAATCCAAGAGCCAGTCGGAGGCAATGATCTTGATAACCGCGATAACATGCCAGTGGCCGGCTGATCCACATGTATCATTGATTCCTGGCAGGGTCAGGTCCAGCGGTCCCAGGCTCTACGTTCACAGATACATCCCTTTTTTCTTGCAGGAAGTTTAACACATTGTGCTTTTTCCCTCTCCATTTTCCGATTGCAATTTTCACTGCATGGCCACACATGATGTGTTTTTTCACCGCCATTGTCAAAAGATCCCTCGTGTATTATACCAAGTGATTTTTTATTTATGGGACAGTATGTGTGCCATAACCCTGCATTAGACAAAAAAAAACACAACCTCGAGTCCGGAGTGCGACTTGACCATCAAGATGGGCGATATACTGTGTAAAAACCTCACTGTTTTCACATGTTTTTGAGCTCTGCTTGCATGACAACTTCCAGGTCGCCTGCAATTCTGAAATTTCTGTCACCTGCTCAGCCACGATCGATCCGCCGTGGTTAAGACGGATATTCTGGATCGAGCCCGCTCGAGTGGATTGAGCGGCTCGAGCCACTGGTATAGATGCATGGTATGGAGGCAAATTCCTTTACTTAGACTACATACGCATGACATTATACCTTGCTCGAGTGGCTCGATCGACTCAAGCCGCTCGGTCCAATTCTCCTCTCACTCGATCCAACTCCCCTCGCTCAATCCAACTCCCCTCGCTCAATCCAACTCCCCTCGCTCAATCCAACTCCCCTCGCTCGATCCATTTCCGCCTGCTCGATTCAAACGGGCCCGCCCGATCCGAGCGCGCCCGCTCGAGCCGAGTGCGTCGGCTCGAGCCAAGTTCACCCGCTCCAGCCTAGTGTGTTTGTTTGATCCAAGCAGAGCTAAGAAAAAAGGCGTGGGAGTGAATTAGTGAGATTTCAACGAGAGAATCCCGCTTTCCGCAAGTACTAAATACCTGCATATTAATTGATAGTTCGAGCAAAACCAAAATTGGCTGGTGTTCCTTGAAGTATGAGTCTCGCTCTGATCTGAAACAAATTTTGAATGATTTACCCGACACTCATACTTGAGGAGACATGATTAATGTTCGCCGCCAAGAGCGAGGCAAGAGCGTTGGTGGGCCGTGGTGGCACTGCCGTGTCCGAAGTGGCCTGAACTTTCTTCGAGCCACGGGAAGTATGTTGACTCCAGGGTGAAGGTAAGGGACAATTTTGCATGGAGTTTCTGGGCAGGAGGAATGCGGCCACTGACTGAGTGGTGGTCGTCGCAGTCAAGAGACAAGATGTCTTGACAGTGTTTGGCGTTGTTTCACTGCGAGAACCCGATCACATGTTTATCAAGCGCAACACGGACAAGCAACGCGTCTTTCATCTTTCACCACATCCTGCCGCAACCGCCTTCACTCATTCATTGCCCTCATCAGCATTAAGCCCAAATATGAGTTACGCTGTGTTTGGTATGCTCAGCGACTCGAGTTGATTCTGCCATGAGTACGCAGGTCTTCTAACTCTTTGCGTTCTGAGTGGCACATTCTCCTTTCAGTTACTCTCGCTGTGTACATGATTAACATTGAGTTGAGGGTTTTACTTTTGATTACATCTGTCCATCCCATGCTGACATACTTCGTCGTAGTGCCGTCTTAACCTGGGTGAGTGCCACTCATGCTTCAAGTTGATCTTGGGACTTGTCATGACCACACGTCAGCTTCACCCGCGAGGGACGCCTGAGGATCTACCATGAGTCAATAGCCCGCCGTTTCGATTGTGGATGAAACCACACCATTAGATTTATGTGGCGAGGGGGGGGGGGAGCGAGAGTAAAGGAAGATGGGTGGTGGATTACATGCGGGTGAGTTTCGTTGTGTTTAACCCATCAATTGGCTAGCGAACCCCCGTATTTCATGGGCTGTACTTCACTCAGTCCGGTGACTGATATTCTCAGAGACCCGTGAGTCCAATCACAGGTTATTTTCATTGGACTTGGGCCTTGGATCGAGCGGGCTCGAGCCGATCGAGTGAAATATACTTTACAGTCTAATACAAAATACATGCAGTTTAAACCACGGGCTCGAGCGGCTCGATCCACTCGATCCGACTCGATCCAAGATGCACGTCTCAACGGCGCTGGATCGATCGTGGCTGAGCAGGATTCATGAAATTTGCCTGCAACTGAGCAGTTTTTGCTTATATGCTCCCATTTTGCCCAGCTTCTACATCTTCAGGGCCTCACATTCTCAGCTGCCCACAACTTTCGGAGCTCATTCCGGTTGAGATGCGGCGGAATTTATTGTATCAACCCAGCCCTCAGGGATATTCAGCTACGGCAGTGGTTCAGCGTGTCCTGGATTTCCAAAATATTGGATAGTCCTCCAGAATCTGTCTTTGGCTTTCTCCGAGGCCAAATGTACCACATTGGGCCTGGCCCTCTATAAAATATGCCACGACCTCCTGCCAATCTGTTAGGCAAATTGATCTCTTGACTTTTTCTGGTCCCTAGTGGAGGCGTACAAAACAGTCCGGCAGACCTCCAGAGTAATAAAAAACATATTATAGTGTCTACCCAATGACTCCCCCGAAGAGAGCAGGTTCAATCCGATGAACCAAAAAGCTGATGCTTCAAGAGAAGTTCGGGCGCGGGGAGTCGAACCCCGGCTTGCGAAAATAGATGCGAGCGATGCAGCTCTATGCAGAGACGTGGTGTTCCGTACACCACACTCGATGAGTATACCTCTGATTTGTTTGAATTACGGGGAGAACCTGATAAGTGGCTGAGACTTGGCACACACTGGCAAACCTGAAAGAAACTCAATACAAAAGCTCACGGCGACGCGTGGGTTGGTTGGAAAAGAATTCAACCATGTGCCTGCACGTAGTCTATAGTGTGCAGCAGGGAACGAGTTTCGCAAGTCGATGAAGAAAAGAGAACAGGACGGACACATTGTAGTTCGGGCGCGGGGAGTCGAGCCCCGGTTTGCAAAAGTAGATACGAGGGCTGAGATTCCATGCAGACTCGCGGTGATGCGTACACCACGCCCGATTAAATACCTCTGGTGCTCCGATGTATGAGAGGACTAATTAAGAAAGTTGGGGTGCAGGAAAAAAAAATTAGAGAAAAGCTTCGGGAGCTCGGGCGCGGAGAGTCGAGCTCCGGTCTGCGAGTTGATCCCAATACAAACTAAATACGGACTCGCGGTGTTCCGTGCACGACGCCCCATTAATTAGGTTGGGAGTCCTCTGTTAATGGCGATGGTTGAAGCTCAGGGAAATTCAAACCCGTACTGTAGGCGACTCCAAGTCGTGGGTTGTAAATCAAGCATGCATCGGTGCATCGATTCGCCTATAAGAGAGCTCAATCACGGAATAAAAAGTGCCATGGGGACGAGATTAGTTCGGGCGCGGGAGTCGAACCCCGGTTTGCGAAAGTAGATGTGATGTGTGGTCCATGTAGACTCGCGGTGTTCGTACACCACACCCGATTAATTACTTCTGGTGTTCCTGCATGAACCCAGGCTATTAAGGTGCACCCCATCCACCCTCGACAAACGTCACGTGAATGTCCATATTGGATGAACGAAGGAATATCAGCACAACAACTGGGGCCAGGGCAAATCCCTCCGACTAGATTGAAGATATACATGTAAAGAAGTTGTAAATTCAAATCTACGGTTTTACGGTCCTCGTGGACAAGAGAGTTGAGCGAACACTGAGGGCATCGATCGGCCCCATAAATCAGTGCCAATTTTGATCCTGTGGAAAGTCGGGCTAACTTCGAGTGCAAATGGGTAGTTATCATCCGGTTTCTTTTTTTAATAGCAATATAGGAGCCCTATAGTAAATCTGGTCCACGGATTTGACTCAATAGTAGCGAGAAATTATTTTATAGATTTTTTCAAGTCGCCGATCCTCAATAGGAAGCTCACGTGATGTTTGTCAAGGGTGGATGGGGTGCACCTTACGTGAGTAGATGACATCCTTGACCGGCCCTCATAGCCGCTTTCGTCGCGTAAGGCACACATATCACGAAATTGCGGAGACGGAAGTTGAGCTTAGAGGGAGAATCAGGATATGAAAAAGGAGGAATGGCTCGCGAAGTTCGGGCCCAGCCCGGGTTTCGGGTTGATAATTTCTTCTCGAATTATGATTACGCGGCGTTCCATACACCACACCTGATTAGTTGCTTGGGGGGCCCTGCGCTGGAGATATGATTTGGGCCGGAGAAATTCAAATCGGAAGTGAATTGTAAGTTGAACAAAAAATGAAAATTCAATGACTGGCGTCAGCATCAATTTGCAGGACAAGTAGCTCAAGGCGAAAAACAAAGGAGGGTTGGAACTTCCTGCCGCAGGGTTTACAAACTTCCAGATCCACTGCGGTGTCTCTCGGTCTAGTAGAAAATTTCCACGCACCCCAGAATGTGTCGCACGAATGCAGATACTCAAGTGAGGTTACAAGGCTCGGTGTTGACAAGTTGGGGTACATACCACTTACCAGGCATCCACCTCAATGTGCAATATGGAGTGCAAGATTGTAAGGAGTGATGAATTATATTGAAACAGACAACACATACTTAGAGGGTCATTATTTATACACTCACAACTCCCGGTTGAACGGGAGTACGGTAGAGCCCGGTTCAACGAGATTATGCTACAGTTTCCCACTCCACATCAGATTCCATGTGAATGAATGGTTCCCATCGTTGGTATGGAGGTTTCCGAGCCTTCAATCCTTCCACTGCAATAGGCAGTGCTTCAGCTGTATCACTCGCCTGAGGCTGTCGACCCTCCCGAAATAGATGAGAGTAACCCTTCTCTGCAACAAGCGGTCGATCCAGATCATTCATTGACCATAGTGTCCCGATTGCACTTCGGAAACCTGCTGCAATGATTCCACCTCCCAGATGGAAAGACTCATTTATGAGTTGAAAATCACGCATAGCTGACTGACATGCAGCAAGAAAGACAGACTCTGCATTTGAGAGAGGCATGCAAAGGATTGCTTCCAACTCCAAGACACCTTGACAGAGCAGCAGATGGCTTTTGGTTGGTTTAAGTAGATCTTGTTTCTCATGGCATGCCAAATGAAGCCGAGAGCAATCCTGCAGTTGGAACTTTACAGCATACAGTGTTGCTTGGGGCCCTTAAAAGCACATATCTGAAGCGGCCTGGGAGGGGGTGGTATCCTCTCTGAGAATTGAAAGACAAAGCAAATAAATCGACTATTTACATAATGTAAAAATAACCCGGGCGCGGGGAGTCGAACCCCGCCCTGCGGGGATCCTCACGATTGGCCTTCTTCTTCATGAGACGCGTTGTGCACCGTACACCACACCCGAATATTTGTTCCTGTCCGACTCACGGATATATACCGTCAAACGGTGGAATGAGCCCAGATTGAATTTCGCCTCCGTGGATATTAATGCCGCACAGAACATTGCGGCAGCCGAATCCCGAATCCCTATTTCCGACGCACACTTGAATCCCGACTGAGGCCCTGATTGTGATGTACGCTAGTACTCCTCCGCACACCAAAATCACTGGTAAGCAAAGCATTTAACATTAAAATCCACCTCCTTCTCTAGGGCACGTCCCGCGAATGAATAAAGAAGAACAGAAAAAAGAAAGCTCGAACATCGAAGCTCGAGCGGGGGGAGTCGAGCCCCACCCAGGTGGCTAATCTTTCCTCCATTTTCGCCAAGCATACTCGCGGTGCACCGTACACCAAACCCGAATAATCAACCCTCCCCGGATTTGCTCGAATCCGAGTAAGAAGAGGCTCGAGCCCAGAATTCATTTTACCGTTGATACCGGAAATTCGACGCACGCGATGACTTGACATGTTGACGCGCTAACTTCTTCAGTTGAGTCGACGCCCCGCGAAAGAAATGAAAAAAGGCAATTAACTCACAAAGTTCGGGCGCAGGGAGTCGCACCCCGGCCTGCGGGTCCATTTATCATCCCACTAGCTATACACAAACCCGCGGTGCACCGTACACCACGCCCGAATATCTATCCCCATCCAACTCACGGACATATACCGTCAAACGGTGGGACGAGCCCTGATTTCATATTGACTCCGTGAATATCATGCCGCACAGAACGTTGCCGCGGCCCGAATGGCGAATCCCGACGCGCACGCTTAAATCCCGACCCTGATGCACTCTAGGACTCCTCCGACACCGAAATCACTGGCAAGCAAAGCAATCAAAATCAAAATCCGCTGGCACGTCCTCCTCGAAGGCAAGCCCGCGAATGAATACAAACAAAAAGCGAAGAATGTGTCGCGAAGTTCGGTCGCGGGGAATCGAACCCCAGCCTGCGGGCTAAATGAGTTTTCTTGACCCTCCTCTAAGGATACCCGCGGTGCACCGTACACCACGCCCGAACACCTACCCTCATCCGGTTCACGTACATGTACCAAACGCACTCTCGACTCAGAGTTTACTTCGTGTAAACGTGATGTGGATCGTCGCAGCCCGACGCCCACGCCCACGCACACCGAATCAAAGCAAAGCAAATAAAATCCTCCTCTGGAATAAAAAAGCGAAGCGTCGAAAGATATAATATAAGAATAGCCGGCCGCGGGTCTTCCTCGCGCGGCTCCTCCCAAATTCTTCCTACTCCCTCCTCTTCCACTCTACTTCTCGCTCCTCTCGACACTCCGCCAACGAACACACGAGCACCATCGACGCGCGGAGCGCCGCACCAGTCATCTCGTCATCTCGTCATCTCGTCCATAATCATATCGTTGTCGTTCTTTAGTTGTTGCTTATCGCGTGCAGGGTCAGACGTTGGTGCGCGAGGGCGGCGAGGGGCGGCGGTACATCTGCGGGACGATGTCAGCAAGGAGCGAGTGGCGCTGGGAGGGAAGGGGAAGGTCAGGGAAGGTCAAGGGAGGGTGGGGATGGGACGCGCGGGTGATGCGGATATAGAACGCGATGCGGGCGGTGATGCCGTGTCCGCCGGGGTGCGGCCAGATGCAGAAGGGAGAGGGTGGTAGAGGCGCGGAAGGAGGCCCCGAGGTGCGTTGCGGAATGGACGAAGGAAAAGAGGGCGAGGAACAAGGGAGACGAGAGGGACAGGGAGCAATGATGATGTATGTGGAATATCGTGTGGCGTGATAAGGGCGCGATGTGCACGGCAGCACCGCCAAAGGGAGAGGACAAGAAACGAGGAAGGAGTGAGTGGACGCAGAGCGGGGCGGGAGCGATGGTAGCGATAACGGGATAGTGGAGGGACGCATGCACGCGGGGGGGACAACGAGGAGGGGCAGCGACGGACGACGGACGACAGAGACGTGATGCATTAGACGTAGGAGGGGGAGGTAGAGCGGGGTGCAATAAGGGGCGAGAGGCGGGGGCAACGGATAAGGGGGCGGGTGGGAGGAAGCAAAATTGAGAGAGAATACTCACATGGCGGTTCATGATCATCTGCGCCATCGACACGGACGTCTGCGACTCGTGTATCGCTGGTACTGCTCCACAAAATCACAATCAACCGCTGACGTGTGTGGGGCGGCAGGGCGACGTACGGGATGCTCGACGCGGGGGCGAGATGCAAGGGCGAGCTCGGGGCGGTGGACGGGACCTGTGGGAGGGAGCGGGGATGCGGACGCGGAGGAGGCTGGTGGTGGGGGGAGGGTCTCCCACGGGAGGCGCAGCGGGAGCCACGAGGAGGCAGGTTTAGGCGTCTGCGTCGTCTTGGCCGCGCTCTCCTCCTGTACCTAGATGGCATTGGCGCTGAGAGGCAGCGCAAGGCGGCAGCGGGGCGAGGAGGGTGAGCGCGAGGATCACCGTCGAGAAGAGGCGGAGGGGGGCCGGGGCGGCGGAAAGGTCTTGGGTGTGCGCCGGGCGGATGGACATTGTGAGCGGGTGACGGGAAACGGGAGAAAGACAAAAGACGACGAGCGTGGAGAACTCTGGGATGTGATCAAGTTATTCTATATAGTGCCACAGTTTTACCTGCAGGCTGCGACATCGAGAATGCTAGCCGAGTTCGGGGAATAGAGAGGAGAGTTGTGGCTACCACACGCTGGTGATTTACCCAGGAAGCTTTATCTCGGAAACTTGTCGAGCTATTGTAGTTGGGTGAGCATTGACCTGCGTGGCAGGAAGAGAAGAAGGCGAGAAATGATTTAGGCGCTGGGCGATCAACCGATCAATCGATCACGTGGACCAAGGGCGGCAACAAGTTGAACAATTGAACCTACTCACTTCCTTTCGTCAGGTGGCCCTATTACTCATAGCGATACGGATTGGAGGTATCCTGTAGAACAGCACAATAATCGAGATCAAGAAACGCTGACCAAAAAGCCCGATGGACGGTCCTGCTCGAGGCACGAGGAATTGAGAGCTAACGCGCGGTCTTTTATTCACCACATCCGATTGTTTAACTTCCGGGGCTCTGCATCAAGGCAGAGAGATTTATCAAAGCACATAGATTCTGATTCAGGAGATTTGTCGAGTGGCCGAGGATTGTTCTCTTTTTCAAGAGGTGCCGTGGAGCCCGAGCCGAGAACAAGTCAGTATCCTCAAGATAATTGCGAGATGAAAACGAACAGTTAAAGACCATAAAAAAACGCTCCCCAACCCTGGAGATCGGGTGCGGGGAGTCAAACCCCGGGCAATGAGTGAATTATGCCAGCCTGTCGCGCCTCGTAAGCGTTCTCGTGGTGTTCCGTACATTTGTGCCGTGCAAGAAGGGTTCATGAGTAGCTGATGAGACCTACCTCACCGAGCGGACTTGAGTCCATCGAGTGAGACAAGGGAAAATGTAGGATCCATCCAGAGGTAGAAGGGACAGAACAAGTTGACAGCGACGAGAAACGCAGCACCAGAAAAAAGTATGTCGCAGTGCGGGGAGTCAAACCCCGGGCTGCGAGCCATCTTTTTCATACTGCCTCAGAAATATTCCCCCGTGTTCCGTACACCACGCCCGATTCCTTCAGATACGCAGCTTCAGATTCCGGAGACCTAATGAGTGACTGAGCCACGAACTGCCTTTGCGCCCGCACTGAGAATGAAACACGCATCTCGAGTTGGTTCCTACGAGAATCGACTTTCGAGTCCAAGGAAGTTGGAACTGTTGGAGACGAGCAGTGGATGTTCAAAAAAGGAATGCAACGCGCCAGCACAGGTCGAGCGCGGGGAGTCGAACCCAGGCTTGCGAGTGAAGTCAATCTTCACGCGCATGAAGCCTCGCGGTGTTCCGTACACCGCGCCCGATGAATTAGCCTGCAGTGTGTGCCCTGTTAAGAGAGGCAGGTGTCGCGCCGTGCGACTCTCAGATGTAGGATCTGTGTAAATTACGTTTCATACAAGGCGTTTAGAAGGCTTTAGACAGACCCAGAGCTCGGTATGAAAAAATTGATTTCTCTAGGAATCATACCGCCCTGCCGATTCATCGAGTCCTCTTAATTCTAGCTACTTGAACTGTACTTTACTTTGTCTTTCCCGTGCAAACAAAACTCCCATGCACTAAGTTACACCGATTGTTTGAATCCTCAGATGTGAGCCTTTCTTGGGCTGCAGCAGGTTGAGGCCATGGTAAACATAGGGGTTGAACTGTGATGTCAGCCGAATTACTTAAAATCAAGCGGCTCTTTCGGCATGTCTCAGCCCGATGGATTTTGGCGGGCAAGGAGAGTGCTTACGCAAAAGGATGATGATAATGTGAAATCTTCGGGCAAAAACACGGTCAGGAGGTATCTCGATGGAAATTTGAGCAGAGATGCCTCAAATCCGTCGAAAATGCGGCGAAATTTACCGCGTTTGGACGATTGTGTCACCTGGGGCCAGGCCCTGTCCGAAAAAAAGAGACCAAAATGTGTCCGGACAAAAATTGGAGGATCCAAGATTTTCGGGGAAAGAGAAATTCCGGGGTCCTGCCAAAATCCGCAGGAAAAAAGGCGCTGTATGAAAACCGTTACCTCGACACGCGGAAATTTAGGCGGGTAGGAAAGGTGCTTAAATGTGATGGGCTGCGAGTTCTGAAAATAGGGCGCCCTAAGACCCAGTAACTAAAGTTAACGCGAATGAGTGGGGACGAGACTGAAGGTCAAAGTCGCCAGAAACGCAGGGCCCCAAAAAGCTGTTGTAATGTAGAGGCCCAGTTCGGGTGCGGTGAGTCGAAACCCAGATCACGAGTGAATTATGAAAGCGGTTTGCGCATCGTAAGCGTACTCGCGGTGTTTAATTCCCGTCAGTTTCCCTGCGTATGTCCCGTGGGATTTCGCGTGAGCATCAGGAGAGCTTGATCAGCCGTGTTGATTTCCCTTGGGTACAGAGCAGTCGGCGTCGAGTTGCACGTACCAAGAGATCCGGAGGTAAAGTTCAACGCCGTGAAATATGACCAAAAAAAATGACTCGGAGGTATCAAAACCTACTTCGGGCGCGGGGAGTTGAACCCCGGATTGCGAGTGAAATATTGGGGCTTCACATTTTTCTTACAGTGAGGCCCGCGGTGTTCCGTACACCACACCCGACTGTTTGCTTTGGAAGGTTCTTTATTTGAGGCAGGGAGATTTACCCCGTGACAACAGCTTGATCCACCGTCCTGATTTTCCCTGCAGGCAGGAGCCGAGCGGAGGAGAGCATTCGGCGTCTGGATTGAGCTGGATATATAAATAAAAATATTCGACGCCGTCGAACGGTGAAAGGAAAACACGACGAGTCTGAAGGTCGAGCGCGGGGACTCGAATGCTTGATTGCGAGTAAGTAAGCGTGCTCATGGCAAATTACTGAGGCCCGCGGTGGTCCATACACCACACCCGATTAGTTGCTTTGAGTGGTCCTCCATTGAGTGAATGAGTTTGCGACTTCGTTTGAAGACTCCCGGAGATATAATCCCAGGCCACGTAAGACCGGTGTAAAATCTCCGGCGCGAGTTGAAAGCTTGATTGGAAGGGGATTGTGTCCTGCAGAGCAGGAGCACTATGACCAAAGAATCTGGACCGACTGGCAACAGGTCGGGCGCGGGGAGAAGCTATCTGGCAGTGACTCGCACTCCAAAAATGTCACATGCCTGAATTTCCATTCCAGCTAACAGTTACTGCGACCCTGTATGTGAATATTTCATGAGTTTAGTTTGGATGCCCCATTTCCGTGTACTATCTATTGGAGCTAGTGATCACTTGAGGGCTGCGAGTCATCACACCTTCTGTCAGTCGAGACCTGGATTTGTAGGCAATATTTGTGTGAGACTGGATACGCCTGTACTCCGAGTTCGATGGCGGCATATTATTTAAGCTCCCCCTTGTATTCATTTTTTTAGTGTGATTGTTTGAGTAATTCCACTCCACACCTCCCTCAAAATCTGGAGGCCCCCCAAAAGTGAGGATCTATACTTGCCTTGGGTAGAAAACGCACCCGCTTCCATACTTGCTCATCGTCCCCTGAAGCTCACGAGACAGATAAATTCTGAAGTAGATATACCACACAAAATATACTTATCAACCAACCTATATCGTACCCGGCGATCCACACCCCACTCGAGAGCCCCGGCACATACCTCGGGAGGATGGCCTACGCGCGTGCGTTGGCGCAGAGATGGGATGAAACAAGACGGAAGACATACATATGTGCCGACGGGGAGGGGGCCTGCAAGCCCAAGTGGAATGTCATGGGGACACGGTCCCTAATTGGATGACTCTGGGAGGATTAGAATGCACTTAAGCTCGCGTTGTGCCGGAATCTAGCGAAAGAAAATCCAAACAAATATACTACCTCGGACACTATCATGCCTCCTGACTTCCACTCGGTAGATGTAGATATACGCCGAGGAAGCTTAAGGGGAATGAGCACTTGCAGAGAACACCGAAAATCGCGTAGAAGGCGAAGAACATCATTTAGGATCCGCAGGGCTGGAGTTCTCGACCGGAGGGAGGCGCTTTGCTGGTATTTTGAGTTTTGAAGTGGTGGAATTGAAGCGAGGGAAGCCGTGGAAGTGATGCGAGGGAAGTTGGAAGGGGCCTATAGTGGTTGCGATGTCAAGTTGATGATCCCATGAGGTATGGGCTGAGCAATGAAGCACGAGCTGGAGGCGGTTTGCGCGCAGCAAAGAAGAAAAAGACATATTGTGTTTCAACACTGCTACTAGGGCGAGCGAAGATCCATGCGGACGAAGACGGAGGATGCTGCATGGTCTCTCTTGTTTCTAGGACAGGTGAGTTGAAAGTGGAGGACGCGGGGGCGGCTGTGATTCAGCAGGGTTGAAGGCAGTGCCTGTCCCTCCTGCAGAATTGAGAGATTCTAATATGATCTGTCAACTGCGTCAGAGAATGAAATACATGGCGAGAAAAGCCTGGGTGCCGAGGCGAGAACGGCAGCGTCTCGTGAGGAAGTTATTCGGATGTCGCTGCTCTCCGAGCTGGGGACTTGGTGCGAGACAAGTACAATCTGTCGAGTGAGGCTCGCATAAGGTGGGCAGGCGTACGCAGATCGGCGACGAGCCGTTCACTCGTTGCGAGGCTCAAGGAATCTGACGAAGGACAAATGGGGCCGCGACTCGCACTCCCTCAAATATTACGAGAGCTAATAGAGATTAACGACCGTCTGGATGCGTTAGTAGAAAAGACGCGATTGAAGGATGTATCATACCTGTCGCGGGAGCATACGGAATGCAAGACTATGGAGTGCGCGCTGCAGAGACAGGTTAAAGCTGGCTGGAACGCGTCGCATGCACGGCAAGATAGATCCCGAGTTGAGTTGATGTTGCAGTGGGAGGAGGGTTCCCGCGGGCGCGCGCAGCGTCGGGGGGGTTGATTTGGATGGGAATGCTACAGCGCTTCGAACGGGGATCTAAGGAGACTTGAGTGCATCCTGCCTCCGAGCTGGATTTAGAACCCGCCGGAACGGAAGGCAGCCGTCATTTGTAGTGGGGATCGGACACATTTCGCAGGCCGAGGTAAGGGCTATAACGGCGCTCGAGTTGAATTCGAGCTTACACTGTTTCGCATGCGGGGCAGAGGCACGGTGGCATTGCACCCTCCAGGCACTTTCGAGAGTCAGGGGGACTCCGCTAGCGAGATGAAGTGTACACAGGATCGGTTCGATATTCACGTATGGCGCATGTGCTGTGGAGGATTGTGAGATGCATTGAGGAAGGACGCACCCGTGTGCTCGAGTCAACACATCCGGATATCAGAACTGGACAAGCGAGCATGAGGTTGGGGAGCGCGAGCAAGGTGCGGTTAATGCTCAGCGACTCACCTGAAATGGAGGCACGAGAGATATGACACGATGCGGGGCAGAGCTACGAGTAAAGATAAACACAAGAGATTCGTTGGAGGAGATAAAGGATAACTCACGCGGCGCGCGAGCTGTTGGGGCTATGGACGGGTTGAATTCATGCCGACATGAATCTGCGGGACAGGTGAAGGGCGGAGCGGGGAGGGAGATTGCCAGCCACGGAGGATTGGACAGAATCAAGTGCGCAATCAAATGGGATCGAATGCGATGCGGCGCTGAAGAACAAGGAACCTGAAGAGGTCCTTGATATCAGGAATAATTGACAAACGTGATTCGCGGTCAAGCCAGCAATAAGACCAGAAGAAGGCATGGGCAGCGCGCGACTTCTCGAAGCTTACATCAAATACAAGGTTGGAGGGAGGGGGACAAAAGGACATGTATAGAGTCATGTACCTGTGAATAGAGAGTCAATAAATCAATGGGGATGAGACACACACGAAGCCTACTGTATGATTTCTGGAACTGAGCATTTACTTTCAGAGTCGAGCAAGTGAAGCCCGTGAACACATAAGTAGGAGAGGCGACGAAGAGTGTTGAGCTGACTAGATAAGAGCCGCTAATGGCGCGTTGAGGCCAGTTGGCAAAAGAACAACAAGACCGAACGAGGACTTTGAAGTATTGGAGTCTGACCCAGGGTGCGGGTGCAACAGAAAGATTACAACCGCCAGAGAAGAATAAAACTCGCCTGAAGTCCGAGTCGCTGTCGCAATAAGAGAGCAATGCGGCGCAGTATCGTTCGAACACTCCTAGATTCCAGGGGATGGGTACATAGAAGATCGTACCCCTACGCTCGAGAGGCCCTTCTTCTGGGCTCTGTGCATGGATTTCGATTTGGACGGGTCCATGCTGTGCTGTGGTCTGGGCGCTGTTCCGCCGTTTGAGACATTGAGGGCTGCGCGCGCGAGATAAATCCTAATGATGGCTGCAAACAAGTCCGGAACGAAGGAGGGCAGGAGAGCATTCCAGGAGCCCTGTTCAGCTGCGGTGTGGAGGAGTAGTCGAAACTGAGGAAGTCGGACGCAGAGCCGGACGGCGCGGACCTGGAGCGTGGGGGACCACTTGTCTATCTTTCCACCGAGACTCGAACGGAGGTGGGGATACCCAGACAGATCCGCGGTTGTCTGAAGGGCGCACTGGCAGGAAGGAGGAAGGACTCGGATCACTCGGGTCACCTCGGCTTTCGGCACAACCCGGCCAAATACAGGCACACGGCTCTCAGACTCTGCTTTGACCGTCAACTTGCCGCGTTTGCCCGACGCACCACCTCGCACGACCATGGCTTTCTAACCCTCTTGCATCCCGCTCCTGGACGCGCATCGATAAATCAGCACCCCGGAATCACCTCGAACACGGGATAGAGAAAACGACGATGAAATCCATGCACCAACTTCAATTCACTCAATTCACCAACTACGCGCGGACACGGCTCAGAGGAATGCATGGGATCTGTCTGTACATGTGAGTCCCATTCTTTATGTCGCCGTCCTCGTTTGTCTCCCTGGACTTTCTTCTACTTTTGGTGCACTTGGCTTCTGGGTCCATCTGTCATTCCGTTTGCGCGAGCGCTGTGAGCGGCTAGTCCGCACCTTCCGCGCCTGTCTCACCTTCCTTCTTTCATGTCTTTCTCTTCCCCGTCCTTCTCTCCGCGCATCGAGGTGCTGACCGCATTGATTCCCAGATGATCGATGTACGGCGCCTGTGAAGAAGGACGAGGCCTGAAGTCCTTGTGGCTCTAGTACTGGCGTGTGTTCTCGTTCTCGTCCCCGTCATCCACGCCCTCTTCCCCCGATCCTCCCCACGTACACCTTCCTATGACCGTTCTATTCCTCTACGCACGCCCCACGGCTTGCACTCCGTTCTCCACCGTCCTCTACTCTCCGGAGTCGCGTCTCCCTCCTGACAGTCCCATCGCCTGCCCTCCCTTTATTTCCCCTTCCCTGTCATTCTTCGTCGCCGTCCCTCGCCCCTTCGCGTCTCCGCTATCTCTCCTCTCCCTCCCTAGCGCCTTCCCCGCCCATGACATTGTCCTCCCCTCACTTCCCCCTCTCCCATCCGCTTTCTCCCCGTCCCGTGCCACCCTTGCCACCCCTTCTTCTCCACTTCACCTCGTCCTCCCTCGCGCTTCTTCCCCGCTCCCTCCGTCCTCCCCATACCTCCACCTCCTGCTCCTGTCTCGCCTCTCCGCCTTCCTTCCTCTCCGCCATCCCCATCCTTTCTCTCCGCGTCCTCGTCCCTCCTCCCCGCATCCACACCCTCCTGATCCCCGCTCCCTGTCTCTCGCCCCTCCTCCCGCACTCCGTGCTGCCGTGCTTCCTCCCCGTGCAGTCTCCTCATCCTCCTTCCGTCCCCGCGCCTCTCCTCCCTTGCCCTCACCCCTCCGCGTCTCCCTCCATCTCCCTCTCTTACCTCACCGCGCTGCCGCTTTTTCCGCCGCTTCCTCCCTCCCCTTTTCCTCTCCCCGCGCTCCGCTCCGCGCTCCCCTCCGCCTCGTCCCCGTCCTCTCCCCCACACCTCCGTCCACATCCTCATCCCCCTCTATCCATCTCCTCCGTGTATCCCCGCAAACGCTAATCCCCTCGCCCGCAGCGTACACTTTCGCCAGCGCCTCCTCGGCGCTTCGTCTTGTTTTGGCGCCGTCATGTCTTCGTGCGTGTCCCGCGGTAGTACGAGGGGCGGAGCGGCGCGCGGGCGTGGAGAACGGGGCGGGCGCGGAGAGGTGGAGGAAGGCGGCGGAAGGGCCGTCCGTTCGCGCATAAGCACGGACGACGCTCCCTTTGATTTTGGTGCTTGAATCTTCATGCGCACGGCGGTGGTGCGGCCGACGGGCTTGAGCAACGGGACGGACACGGATGTTGCGCCGTGTGGTGCCCACGCTCACGGGCCTGCAAGAGGGGCGGCGTACGGATGCGCGCGAATGCGGACGTGATGCAGCGTGCGATGTGGGCCCATGCAGACTCGGGAGCGTACGGATGCGAAGCGAGGCGCGTGCGCACGGCGGGTGAAGGAGGCGCAGGCGTGGAGTGCGCGCGCTGTGGACGCGGGCGTGCCTTGGCGGCGGAGGAGGCGGATGCTGCCCGGCGGCGGTGACGGCGTTCCGCAAGCGGCGGCGCTGGAGGGGTGGCTGCCCGGCCGTTTTAGCGAGCACGGATTCGTGAGACTCGCGTCGTGCGCACGACTGCGCCGGGCGTGCAGGAGACGCAGCGTGTGGATCGCGTGGATGCGGATACGGCGCACGACGTGAGCCCATGCAGAATGGGTGTGTATGGATGTGAGGCGAGGCACGGGCGTGTGTGGTGCGCCCGCCGGGTGAGGGAGGCGCAGGCGTGGAGTGCGCGTCGTGGAATGGAGTGCGTCGAGGGGGCGCGCGCGGCGGAGGCGGATGCTGCGTGGGCGTGGTGCTGCGTGCGCGCCGCGACGGCCAGCGGAGGCGCGTGTACGGCGGCGATGCGGCGGTGGCATGCGGGCGCGGAGGGCTGTCATACGCCCCTGCCTCGTCTGTGTACGGGTGGTGACACGACGCTGGCGTCGCCGCGTGGGCTGAAGCGGCGCGCCACGGAGCTACGCACGGAATGTGGACGCCGAGCTGGTGGCGGCGCGCGTCGTGCGCCTTGTGGACGCGGGTCGTGAGCGTTATCAACGTGGGTCGTGCGCGGCGCGGCGCGGGCGGCTTCTGCGGGCGGCTCGCTGGCGGTGTTTTCGCGCGCGGACTGTGGATGCAGGCGACGAGCGGGGATGGTCGATGATACTGCCGGTCCCGCGCGGACGTGAAGAGCGCGCACTGTTATGCTGTCGCGTGCGGTCGCGGGTGCCGCGCCCGGGCTGCGTGCGTCGCATATGCGGTGCGGATGCAGCGCGGCTCTTTGATGTTATCAGTGTGGGTGTGCGCTTGCCCCATCCCGCTGCTGCGTGCTTGGTGCTCGCTACTCCGGTTCCTCTGCCGCCCCTCTCCTCTGAGCTCGCTGTTTCTCTCATTTTCCGTATCTTCCGTATGTTTCTACGATATCTTCAATGAAAAGGGGCTTCCGTCTCAAATACAACGAAAGCTGCCAACAGTGGCATGATGGCAGTCAATATGGATGCCTGGAGCGTTTCGTCGCCGACGCCGACTCAAGAAAGAAAGTGAATTTGGAGCAGGATCGAGTCTTCACGTTTATTTTCGGGTCGACGTTGTGAGCAGGTCTCATTGGAGCCGCGAGCTTCCGAGATGGGCAAGAGGCCACGTGGCCGTTTATTGGATGCATTCAGCTTCATCGACGCAGATGGAAAGTGAGGTTTTATTTTGCGAGTCTTTACTTTTCCTGAATCCTTTCAAGTTGGTGGTGGCAGGAGCACTCGACCCGTACTTTTTTTTTTGCTGTGCTCTGGTCAGTTCGAGCTGTCATTCGCGTTCGCGCGCCCATAACGATAGTGATTGGTAGAGAAATCATCTTGCTTGGACGAGGGAATCGACGCTACCGCTTGACTATTGGGTACTTCCGATCTCATGCTTGGATCCCTGCGAGGATTTTCGTCAACTACTCGATGTTCTATGTACGCGCTCGAGATGGATGGGGTTGGTCTCTACACGTGCACTTTGCGTGAATATCCCCTCTGGAATGCAGTATGTATATTCAGCTTCGAGATTGCTGACAGGAGGTCGCGTAGCCGTCTCCCTCCCCCTCTCGTTCTCGGAATGGATTTATCTACCTCCCGATAGAAAAAGCGGCGGCTACGCAATTGGGTGTGTGCATCATTGTTCCTTTCTGGCGGGCCATGTTGAATTCATTTTGCAGTGAGAATAAGTATATGTGTATGTGTCGTGGTCTACGCCAAGTCTGCGGTTATTCAAGGCGCATTGCGAGAAGTTCGAACTTCCGTTGTTCCGATGCAATAGATGGGGATGAACGGTGGGTCTCCGGAATTCAGGGCATCCTTCGAGGTTCACTGTTCAGTCCATCTCTTTTATTACGATTTCTCCTTCATCTAGTGGGTTTCAAACCTGAGAGCCAAGCGGACAACATCGATTACTGACTCTTGAGTAGATCTAGGATGTTAGTAGATCAAGTGCAGCAGAGGACAAATAAATTGAGGGCATAGAAACATGACGTGTTAACTAACGCGAGCGTGATTATGAACAGCATAGATTCATTGACTCATTCCGTCAAAAATGGATAAATGTCAGGCTTCAGCGGCTCAAAAATAAATACATAAACTCCCCTCCTTAACTCAGCCAGTCCCATCTCGTTGACTGTGATCACCGTTTTCCGCTTATATTTCGCGCGGTGGTGTGCGAGGCGCTCGGAGGCGCTCGGCGACCTTCCAGCGCTGATCTCGAAGGCTGTCAAGCTCTAGACGCCGTCGGACCGACCTGGCTGTCAGATGTGTGTCAGTCCGGATGGAGAAAGAAGTTCTCATAATACAGTGCAAAGAGCTTCCGTGAAGGACGATTCACGAGAGCGAACAGGATGGATTGGGTTGAATAGGAATGAACCAAAGAGGAACGAATGAAAAACAGAGGACCCGACTGCACTTCCCTCATTCTAAAACCTGGGTAGGATCATGGCAGATCATGGCTATGCACCGAGACGGGGAAAATCAATCAGCAACCTGTCAAGAGTCAAGCGCCCATTCAGCGCCTATGAATCATATGAAGCGGCAGGTTCGCAACCAGTTTATACTTCCTCTCTTTGCTCGGGTTCTAAAAATGGACGTTGAGATTGAAGCTGTGAGTACTAGTGTTCATGTCTTAGATGATACTGATGAAAAACAGAGCACTGTGCCTGACACTGTTTCTGAATGCGGAACAGATGATTCTGACACATCTGAAAGTACTAGCTCTGTGAGTTTACGGGATTTGGTGAGGATTCAATGCAAAGCTGAAGTTCGTCCAGATTTCACGAGAACGAGGAATACCGGACCTGCAAAAATTGGTGGCGCAGACACCACAAGGTGACCCAAATCTTCCTGGGTACCAACAAAGACTAGGGGAGGCATTGATAACTAGATATCGGGATGAAGGAAACCACTCCGATCTCCAGGTTGCAGTAAAGCATTTGGAAGAAGCAATGAGACTCACCCCAGAAGGACACCCTGAAAGGCCAGGCCGTCTTCAAGGACTTGCAGTGTCATTCACAGACAGATACAAAAGGCTGGGTGATCTGAGTGATCTCGAGGCTGCATTGCAGGCTGACCAGGAAGCAGTGGGGCTCACCCCAGAGGGGCACCCTGAAAGGCCTGGTCGTCTTCAAAACCTTGCAGCATCCTATGGGAACCGATACCAAAGATTGGGTGACCTGAGTGATCTCGAGGCTGCATTGCAGGCTTACCAGGGAGCAGTGGGGCTCACCCCAGAGGGGCACCCTGAAAGGCCAGGCCGTCTTCAAGGACTTGCAGTGTCATTCACAGACAGATACAAAAGGCTGGGTGATCTGAGTGATCTCAAGGGTGCATTGCAGGCTGACCAGGAAGCAGTGGGGCTCACCCCAGAGGGGCACCCTGAAAGGCCTGGTCGTCTTCAAAACCTTGCAGCATCCTATGGGAACCGATACCAAAGATTGGGTGACCTGAGTGATCTCGAGGCTGCATTGCAGGCTCACCAGGAAGCAGTGGGGCTCACCCCAGAAGGACACCCTGAAAGGCCAGGTTGTCTTCGAGGACTTGCAGTGTCATTCACAGACAGATACCGAAGGCTGGGTGATCTGAGTGATCTCGAGGCTGCATTGCAGGCTAAACAGGAAGCAGTGGGGCTCACCCCAGAAGGGCACCCTGAAAGGCCAGGCCGTCTTCAAGGACTTGCAGTGTCATTCAAAGACAGATACCGAAGGCTGGGTGATCTGAGTGATCTCGAGGCTGCATTGCAGGCTGACCAGGAAGCAGTGGGGCTCACCCCAGAAGGGCACCCTGAAAGGCCAGGCCGTCTTCAAGGACTTGCAGTGTCATTCACAGACAGATATCAAAGGCTGGGTGATCTGAGTGATCTCGAGGCTGCATTGCAGGCTGACCAGGAAGCAGTGGGGCTCACCCCAGAGGGTCACCCTGAAAGGCCAGGTCGTCTTCGAGGACTTGCAGTGTCATTCACAGACAGATACCAAAGGCTGGGTGATCTGAGTGATCTCGAGGCTGCATTGCAGGCTCACCAGGAAGCAGTGGGGCTCACCCCAGAAGGACACCCTGAAAGGCCAGGCCGTCTTCAAGGACTTGCAGTGTCATTCACAGACAGATACCAAAGGCTGGGTGATCTGAGTGATCTCGAGGCTGCATTGCAGGCTAAACAGGAAGCAGTGGGGCTCACCCCAGAAGGGTACCCTGAAAGGCCAGGCCGTCTTCAAGGACTTGCAGTGTCATTCAAAGACAGATACCGAAGGCTGGGTGATCTGAGTGATCTCGAGGCTGCATTGCAGGCTGACCAGGAAGCAGTGGGGCTCACCCCAGAGGGGCACCCTGAAAGGCCAGGCCGTCTTCAAGGACTTGCAGTGTCATTCACAGACAGATATCAAAGGCTGGGTGATCTGAGTGATCTCGAGGCTGCATTGCAGGCTGACCAGGAAGCAGTGGGGCTCACCCCAGAGGGGCACCCTGAAAGGCCAGGTCGTCTTCGAGGACTTGCAGTGTCATTCACAGACAGATACAAAAGGCTGGGTGATCTGAGTGATCTCGAGGCTGCATTGCAGGCTGACCAGGAAGCAGTGGGGCTCACCCCAGAGGGGCACCCCGAAAGGCCTGGTCGTCTTCAAAACCTTGCAGCATCCTATGGGAACCGATATCGAAGGCTGGGTGATCTGAGTGATCTCGAGGCTGCATTGCAGGCTGACCAGGAAGCAGTGGGGCTCACCCCAGAGGGGCACCCTGAAAGGCCAGGCCGTCTTCAAGGACTTGCAGTGTCATTCACAGACAGATACAAAAGGCTGGGTGATCTGAGTGATCTCAAGGCTGCATTGCAGGCTGACCAGGAAGTAGTGGGGCTCACCCCAGAGGGGCACCCTGAAAGGCCTGGTCGTCTTCAAAACCTTGCAGCATCCTATGGGAACCGATACCAAAGATTGGGTGACCTGAGTGATCTCGAGGCTGCATTGCAGGCTCACCAGGAAGCAGTGGGGCTCACCCCAGAGGGGCACCCTGAAAGGCCTGGCCGTCTTCAAAACCTTGCTGTTTCATACACAGACAGATATCGGAAGTTTGGCAGGGCAGATGATCTCGAGAACATGCATAGCAATTATACCCTGTCTTTTCAAACACCTAGTTTAGCCCCTCAGAACTCCTGGCGTGCAGCCCTTCACTGGGCCTCTGTCTCACAGGAGTTTCAGTCACCACATGACCTGACCGCATACTCCAATGCCTTCCAGTTGCTCCCTGACATCCTCTGGATCGGCAATCTCCTCCCTGTACGGCATGAAGCCACCCACCGGCTTGGGATTGGAGAAGCCACTTCTGCAGCTGCAAGGGCCCTCATAAATTCATCCAAATTTGTTTCTGCAGTAGAAATCATAGAACAGGGAGTGGGAATCACATTTCAGCAACTGCTTCAGTTGAAGACAGACATGGAAGGAATTCCCCTTGCCCAAGCTAGCAAGCTGCAACTACTCTCCTCAGAGCTGTACAGTGGTAGATCATCCAATCCCCAAGATGTTGCCAACCAACGTCAAAAGCTTCTTGATGATATTCGCCAGCAGCCCGGTCTCGAACATTTCCTTCTTCCTAAACCATATAAGATCCTTTCTCGTGCATCTCAAGGAGGACCTGTGGTTATCCTGACCAGTCATCAGAATCACTGTGAAGGGATCATGATTCTAGATCCTGCTTCAGACCCAGTGCATGTTTCCCTTCCCAATGTGACACTAGCCTTGTTAAAATCACAGCAGGAAACTCTCCAACAGCTTCTTCGCCGCAGAAATGTCCGGACACGAGAAGAATCTGTGTCGACCAGACTCTTTGGACGACATGAGTTGTTTGAATCGAAAACAGTGGAAGAGTGTTTCACAGATTTATTGGCCTGGCTGTATACCAATCTGGTTAACCCTGTCTATCAGGTCTTGGAATTGGTCAGTGTGAATCAGTCTCCACTTACCCATCGTTCACTGACTTCCCACACTTTATGTAGCATGGAATCCACAATGGGCGGTTATGGTGGTTACCGACCGGTGTATTTACTGGACTTCCTCTTCATGCATGCTCTCCCACCAATGACTTCATCCATTCATATACAGCGACATTAGGATCTCTTCTGGATGCCTACTCCAGAAAGTTATCTAATCCACCCAAAGTCGGTATTGTTGGAGTAACACATACCAGCAGTGGAGCAAATCATCTCCCAGGAGTGAAACAGGAGGTCAAAAAAATTATGTCCATCATCAAAACAACCCCTGTGCAGTGTCTCGAAGGGCACCAAGCAACACCAGATGCTGTAAAGCTCCAACTACAGGATTGCTCCTGGATTCATTTAGCATGCCATGGAACTCAAGATTTACTTGAACCAACCAAAAGCCGTCTCCTACTCTATCAAGGTGTCTTGGAGTTGGAAACCATTCTCCACATGAATCTCTCAACTGCAGAGTTTGTGTTTCTTGCTGCATGTCAGACAGCCATGGGGGATTCTCAACTTGTAAATGAATCCTTCCATCTGGGAGGAGGATTCATTGCAGCAGGTTTCAGAAGTGCCATTGGGACGCTGTGGTCAATGAATGACTGGGATGGACCACTGGTGGCAGAGAAGGTTTACTCACATCTGTTTTGGGAGGGTAGGCAGCCTCACGCAAGTGATACAGCTGAGGCGCTGCAGCTTGCAGTAGAAGAATTGAAGGCTCAGAAAGTTCCTTATGAACGGTGGATACCATTCATTCACATGGGGATCTAGGATATACCATACTCCCGTTCAACTGGGCTGTAATGTGCTCCCATTTAACTGGGGATTCTAAATTTAAAAATTATTTTCTCCACACTCATCCCTTGTTGTGTCAGTTGAGTCTCTGAATTTATTTTTATGTGATATTTTAGCCCAGGTTTCCAGAACAAGGTATGGATGGACAAAGACTCGGATTTGATACTACACAGGTCAGAGCATTTATCCAACTGGATGACCGACACCTGTGGAGTGGAGAAACTTTCCATGATCTAATCTCCACCTCTTACTCAAGTCTGGAATACCCTGAGAAATTCCAGAGATCACACAGTGCATTACGGTTTTGGTATATAGGAAGAAGTGGTGGCACACACAGTGCTCCCAGCACCACATATTGAATTACCTCGCTTGTCGAGGTTTCTCTAACCTCATAATTGTAGCCCGTTTGCAGCACCTGCTGATCTGTAATCACCTGACTCCCATGTCTTCATTAAATCTTATTTACATCTAGTCTCGGGAGAGACCAGTAGGACATCACATATATGCAACGTGAATCCCAATTCATCAGCTAGCAAAGCCCAAAACATCTGGAGAATTATCTATCGAACTTTTTGTCCAAAGCAAGGTAGTCTATGAACCATCTGCACTAATGTGTTGGGTTTTCCTCGCCAAAATATTCATTGAACGTAAGTCGAGTTCACAGCTTTCGGCCCGATCAAAATTATCATTTGCCCACGGTTGATCCTGCCACCTTTCTCGAACCACTTGATCAAAGTCGATAGTTGCGAACTTTTCAATGTCTTGCCAATTGGATGAAGTGTTCAAGAGACAAATTAATTTCTACAAGTCCTGTGCCTGTATTCCTACAGTAATTCCATGGTCCTTGCACCACTTTTCAAAGAACACACATTTTTCGTGAATTTTGGCACTTTCTGTACAAACTGAATGCTGTCGAGGGTGAGCACAAGCCCATGGACTATGGACGATCAAAAAGATTTGAGGTGATCAGTTGAAATTGGCGAGTTTGGTGCTGATTCTGGCGGGCCGGATTTTCCGGTGATCATTGATCCTTGCACCATGCATAAAAAGCACAAAAACAGCCTATTTTCAAAAGCTTTGATGCATAGAAATGTTCTGCCCTGTCCTTCCTTGTGTTCTACAGTCTTTGTTTGGTGACGTGAGGCATGAGAGTGAGGGATTTGAACGGTTTGTTTGCCTCTGTCACCATACCTCACATGAATCTCCCCGTATATATGCAATTGCTCGGCCACTAAAGCTCCGATTGACTAGATATTTCGGTATGCCAGGTTCAATATACTCAGGACTGTCTTACATTTTTTCCGGGGTGAAAAACAAAATATTCTCCGAACATGGTTGCAAACAATCAGAGGCCAGCCATAAATCAAGAGTATGGGACAGAGTTGTGGACCTTAATGTGCTGGAGAAAATATAGGCATGCAGAGTGGGCCCAGTCCTAGCAGTCCACCAGCGACAATCAGGCAAAAATATTATCGGATGGTTTGTAAATAAAAGATGGTGCGAGGAGCGGTGATGGTGCAAGGACCATGGAATTACTGTAATTCGATGGCAGATATTTGAGCTCCACTTTGTATATATTCCAGTTTCCCTTGTGAGGCTAATTTAATTGCACTCCACACACCCTTCATTTGAGCAGCCAACACATGATATCATGAACCTCAGAATCTACAGCGCCCCAAGAAAAACTGAGGATCTATACTTGCCTTGTGTAGAAGGTAGTGTCTGTAATTGAGAGATTCAGATATGATCTGTCAACTGCGTTAGAGAATGAAATACATGGTGAGAAAAACCTGGGTGCTGAACCGAGAATAGCAGCGTCTCGCGAGAATGGTACATTGCTGCTGGGGAGTTGGGGCGAGACAAGTGCAATCTAGCCTTCAAGTTCGAACAAGGAGGGCGGTGAAAGGGTGCACCTGCGTACAGCTGTGACCTAACTGGCTGACTCGAGGGATGCTATAAACACCACTCAAACAACCAACACACACACACCACACAACCAATACACAGTGCTAATGATTTGAGTTCAGGTCTATGTCGAAATATACAACTAAGATTGAATCCTCTCAAGTAATGTTGAAGAAACCGTTTGTAGGGAGTCTTATTAGGACGTCCTCGGAACTACAGATAGTTTAGAACTACCTAAAGATAGGCCTCAGAGATACCAGGATATGATTTTAAAGGGTGTAAATGAGTTTGAGGACACCAACTGTATGGGCTCAGCTCGACAATACTCGCTGCACAGCCATCTGCAGTTCGAGGGGACAATGATCAGGCAACTGTATGCTTTGATAGGACAATACTTGATGCACAACCGTCTGCAAGCGAGGGGACAATGACTAGACAACTGTATGCGCCAGTAGGACAATACTCGATGCACAACTGTCTGCAGTTCGAGGGGACAATGATCAGGCAACTGTATGCACTGATAGGACAATACTTGGGGCACAACTATCTGCAACCAAGGGGACAATGACTAGGCAACTGTATGCACTAGTAGGAATGGCTTAGATGAACCTTAAAGCTTAGATGTAGCCAACAATCGAACTTTCTTGTTAATGAATCTACAACAACAGATGTGCTTATTACAACAAATCTCCGTGGACGATACAGAGTCACAAATGCCTTGGGAATAAGCTTTCGACATGAGTCTAGGCGAACTGGGCTATAATGTGCTGCCTGAACATCGCGTTCTGGCTGGTCTTTTATACTAATTTTGCTACTATGTGACAGTCCGAGGATATGTGACAAGAAAAGAGAAATTGGAAAATGAAAAAGGGTAATTTGAAACTAAAACTGAAATGCGACAATGCCACTCTATTTTGGTGAGGTCCGGCCACAGGCAACTGGTGCCTGGCACCTCTTTTGGTGTATATTTTAACGAGTCCTCGGACGGCCGTACTTTGCCGTCCGCACCCTCGTGATTGCTCTGCCTCGGCATGGCTGTAAATAGCTCATGCTTTGTTACTATCCTGGCCAATGGAGATGGCTTGGCCATTGGTATCCACTCCGTGAAGTTGCTTTAGCTGTGTCAGAGCTGAAGTATTCACCCATTGCCTGCTTAGGACTTTCATTGTACTTGTTAGGGTCCTTGGACGCGACACGCACATCACATGGGCTCCATGATGGTCAAGGCTCAGCTCGGCTTCTTCCGAGCATTGGTATTTGTCAGGCGCACCAGTCCTCGAACTATAGATAGTTCCACCGTGCTGTCATTTCAAGTATTGGGTCGCCCTCGGACCAATTCACAGTCCTCGGACCTGTATCTAGTCATTCTTTGTAGCAGACATAGTAATCCTCGGGCGATGCCTTACCCTCATGTAAGTCTATTGGGAGTCCTCGGACTGTCCCTGGTCCTGCAGTCTAGTCCGCACTCATGCCAGTCCTGTCCAGGATGACTCAATAGCAGTCCTCAAACTGGTCCTGTCTCTGTGTCTGGTATACTGTGTTCCAGCTAGTAGTCTTAGGCTTTTGTGTTTAATCTCCGGGGTATGGTAGCTAGCTTTTGCAGTGCAATCCGCCCTCAGATATGAGTTATGGACCGAATCTGACGAACTTCAAGGCATCCTTAAGCTTACTATACTGATCCTCAATGGTAGAAGGACCCAGTCATAGTATAACCTTAATGCCTATACGGTTCTCTCGCGTCCTTGCTATGCAGTCAGCAGTGTGGAGCTCGCTCTAACTCTAATTGGTATGCCACCAGGCAGGGGACTTCTTGTATTTGACAAGAAATCACAAAAATGCGAGATTTCACGGCTAGGCTAATACCAGCCGTATTAGCGGTGATACGACTGGTATTAGCCCAGCCGTGAAATCTCGCATTTTTGCGATTTCTTGTCAAATACAAGAAGTCCCCTGCCTGGTGGCATACCAATCAGAGTCAGAGCGAGCTCCGCACTGCTGACTGCGTAGCAAGGACGCGAGAGAACCGTATAGGCATTAAGGTTATACTACGACTTGGTTCTTCAAATATCGAGGATCAGTATAGTAAGCTTAAGGATGCCTCGAAGTTCGTCAGATTCAGTCCATAACTCATATCTGAGGGCGGATTGCGCTGCAAAAGCTAGTTACCATACCCAGGAGATTAAACACAAAAGCCTAAGACTACTAGTTGGAACACAGTATACCAGACGCAGAGACAGGACCAGTCCGAGGACTGCTATTGGGCCATCCTGGACAGGACTGGCACGAGCGCGAACTAGACTGCAGGACCAGGGACAGTCCGAGGACTCCCAATAGACTTACATTAGGGCAAAGCATCGCCCGAGGACTACTATGTCGGTCACAAAGTACCGGTAGGTACAGGTCCGAGGACTCTAACTCGGTCCGAGGGCAAGCCCAAGACTTGAAACAACAGCACGGATGAACTAATTATAGTTCGAGGACTTGCGCGCCTGACAAATACCGATGCTCGGAAGCAGCCGAGCTGAGCCTAGACCATTGTGGAACCCATGTGACGTGCGCGTCGCGTTCGAGGAACCTAACAAGTACAATGAAAGTCCTAAACAGGCAATGGGTGAACAGTTCAGCTCGGACACAGCTAAAACAACTTCACGGAGTGGATACCCACGGCCGAGCCGTCTCCGTCGGCCAGAATGATGACGTAGCATGAGCTATTTACAGCCATGCCGAGGCAGAGCAAGCGCGAGGGCGCGGACGGCAAAGCACGGCCGTCCGAGGACTCGCTAAATATACACCAAAAGAGGTGCCAGGCACCAGTTGTCTGCGGCCGGACCTCACCAAAATAGAGCGGCATCGTCACATTTCCTTTTTCAGTTTCAAATTACTCTTTTTCATTTTCCAATTACTCTTTTTCATTTTCAATTTCTCTGTTCCTGTCACATATCCTCGGACTGTCACATAGTAGTAAAATTAGTATAAAAGACCAGCCAGAACGCGATGTTCAGGCAGCACATTATAGCCCAGTTCGCCTAGACTCACGTCGAAAGCTTATTCCCAAGGCATTTGTGACTCTGTATCGTCCGCGGAGATTTGTTGTAATAAACACATCTGTTGTTGTAGATTCATTAACAAGAAAGTTCGATTGTTGGCTACATCTAAGCTTTAAGGTTCATCTAAGCCATTCCTACTAGTGCATACAGTTGCCTAGTCATTGTCCCCTTGGTTGCAGACGGTTGTGCACCAAGTATTGTCCTACTAGTGCATACAGTTGCCTGATCATTGTCCCCTCGAACTGCAGACGGTTGTGCAGCGAGTATTGTCCTACTAGTGCATACAGTTGCCTAGTCATTGTCCCCTCGAACTGCAGACGGCTGTGCAGCGAGTATTGTCGAGCCGAGCCCATACAGTTGGTGTCCTCGGACTCATTTACACTCTTTAAAACCATACCCTGGTATCCCCGAGGCCTATCTTTGGGTAGTTCTAAACTATCTGTAGTTCCGAGGACGTCCTAATAAGACTCCCTACGAACGGTTTCTTCAACATTACCTGAGAGGATTCAATCTTAGTCGTATATTTCGGCGTAGACCTGAACTCAAATCATTGGCACTGTGTATTGGTTGTGTGGTGTGTGTGTGTTGGTTGTTTGAGTGGTGTTCATAGCATCCCTCGAGTCAGTCAGTTAGGTCACAGCTGTACGCAGGTGCACCGTTTCAGCGGGTGTACGTGTGGCGGCCACAAGCTGTTCGTTCGATGTGAGGCTCCAGGACTTCGACTATGGAACGATCTGGAAGGTGATCAGTATGAATGAAAAGAAGGTCACGAGGAGACAGGCGGATCTCGCATATGGGGCCGTGCCTCACACTCCCTCGAGTGCAAGTGCTACATAATAAAAATCAACGACCATCTGAAAGTGTTAGGTAGAAGAGACACAATTGAAAGATGTATCGTACCTGCACCGCGGCGTTGCAGGAGCATAGATAATGGAAGACTATCACACGCGTGCTGCAAAGACAAGCTGCGACGCTTTGCACACACGGCGAGATAGATCCCGAGTTGAGTTGGGGTTGCAGTGAGAGATTGCGCAGCATCGGGGGTTGAGTTGGATGGGAATGCTACAATGCTTCGAGTAGGGATATGAGACGTGAGTGGATCCTGCCTCCGAGTCGGAGTTGGATCCCGCTGGTACAGCTGCTGTAGCCACATAGCACGTAGTTTCTCCTTGCGGTAGTTAGCAGCACGTGACCAAGACAGGCTTTTCCGAGATCGCCCATGTCCGAGTGCTTCGTGCCTTGGTGAGCATCTTCATTGTGGTGATTTGAGTGGGATCCGAGTGCCCTACATGCCCAACCACCTTCCCCCATCCTAGCCCACCGCTGTATTCAGCGAGACCCCCCATTTGCCGTGTACTTTATATGAGACGCATCACCCGCACCATGGAGCCCCAGCCTCTTTTTTCGAGCATTTTCTCTAGCTTTCAGCGCACCAGCTCTCTCCCTTTAGGCTTTATTCAAGATACCTGGTCTTTTTCAACTTGAAATGCCCTTGGCTTCACCTTTTCTCGGCACAACATCCTTTTACAACGTGGATGGACATTCGGAGGTGGAGAGCCAAGAGGAAGATGTGGAATGGTACGAGAGGGATGATTTGGAGTTCAGGTGGACTAGGACATGGATCTTGACGCACAGGGATGCGGAGAATCTAGGTGTGTGGGCAGCCAGTCTCAAAGTCATGGCTGGTACGCAGCATCTCATTCCCGTTGTCCCCACTACTCTTTCGAACACCCAGACAAGTATTAGACGAGAAGTAAAGCAGTGTGTAGTTCCAGGAGCCCTGTTCAGCTCAGGTGCAGAGTGGGAACTGAGGATGAAGGAAGGAAGAAACAGGAAGTTGGCAGCGGAATGACTCAGATCACTTCGGCTTTTGGCACGAGTCTGGCAAGCACGGGCACATCAATTTGCTCAATGATCGTGAGGGCTTTCTATCTTTGCCTTTCCCTCTCGCTCGCTCCTGGATCATGTGGATGTGCATCGGCGCCGCTTGGAATCCCCTCGAACGCGGGATGGACAAAAGAATCACGAAATGTATCATGCCCCCACTCAACACCCACTTCGAGTTTAGTCTCTTGTAGACAGACACTCTAACATGAAGCTCGTACCTCGCAAGTTAGAGTCTGTTAGTAAGCACGGGGGTCCGACCGTGAAGCGGCGCTATGATGTAATATGACATAAGCCGTTGTTCGAACCCCACCGTGAACACCTTTTTTAATATTGGAATGTATGCCTTCCTCAAATAATTTGGTCAATGAAAACGACATAGAATAGACAGAATAAAGTTTTCGAGTGGTGCCCATTTTTTTTCAAGATTGTTCTATGTCTGTGAGGATGAACATTCATCTTGTTCCATTGGGCTTCGGCCGAGAAACGGTCATAAGTCACATGACAAATGCAGTGATTTTAAAGAGACAGCTACAGTGCCTCAGTCAGAATTTTGAGGAGACAGAAACATAGATTCGGCTTCCTTTATAAGTTCTGGGGTGTGAATATATAAAATATCGCGTCGTTGAGACATAAATTTCGCGACTCGGAGTCTGCTTATGTCATATTACATAATATCTTCCTTACACGGTCCGACCCCCATGGTAACTACTAGACTAAGTACTTCGAGTTGCACTAACTCCATCTACGCACGGACCTGGCTCGGATGAACAGATGGGAGCCACTGGGTGAACATTTCAACTTTTTCACCAATATTTTCAGTGAAAAACTTCCTTCATTTTTCACACTTTTTTCACTGAAAAAGTATGTCAAATTTTAAAACTTTTTCACTACTTTTTGAATTTTATTTCGGATTTTTCACCTTTGTCGAAAAAGCGGTGAAAAAGTTTTAAATTTTTCACATGCTTTTTCAGTGAAAAAAGTGTGAAAAATGAAGGACGTTTTTCACTGAAAAAATTAGTGAAAAAGTTCAAATGTTCATCCAGTGATCTGTGACGATCTCTCTGCGGATATGTGAGTACTAATCTGTTGTCATCTTTTGTTTCGCGGAATTTTCTTTCTACTTCTGGTGCTTTTGGAGCTTCGCAACGCCTTCGCACCAGCTGCCGTTCGTTGCACTGCCTGAACAACTGGGTCACGGTGTTGGCTCTCAAACCCGCTGCCCAGTATTCAGCAGATTTCGAGCACTGTGAATCACCTTCCGTGCCAGTACTTTCCCCCTCTTCTATCTCTTATTCGTTTCTATCCGCGCGTCGAAGTGCTGATCCCCTTGATCCACAGACGACTACAGTAGCCACAATGCCTGTGGAGGAGGGAGCGCTATGAGCATGTGCGTTTAGCACGAGTGATGTGCGTCCTCATTTTTGTCCGCCTCCCATAGCCATACTATCCCATTGCTCTCCACCCCTCCGTGTATCCCTCCCCGTGTCTCATTCTGTCCGTTGACTCCCCCATTCCGCGTCTGTACCGCTTCTCATTCTGTGCCTCTCTTACCTGTCCCATCCTCATCGGTCATTCGCGCCCTTTCCCTCTCCCCTAGTCCCTTCCTCACGTCCCTCCGATCCCGCTTCCTTCCCCGCCCTCGCGCCTCGCCGCATCATACCCTCTCCTGATATCCCATGCGGCCCCATTGACCCACCCCCTACCGTCTTCTAACCCCCTGCTCGCCATCCCCTTCCGTTCTCCCCCGTCCGCCTCTGTCCGCCCTTCCTGTCATGACACATTCATTTCGCGCGCCTCATTCTTCCTTGTCTGCATCGCATCCATACCGCCGATTCTTTTCTTCCCCTCTGTCCCCTCTTCCCCCGTCGCTTCCTCGTCCTCGCACCCCCATCCGCCGCCGTCTCATTCACCTGTATCCCCCACTTCCCCATCCAGCTCCTCCTCTCCCTCTCCCTCGCCCACACATCTCCTCGACGTCCAGCCCTCGTCCTCCCCGGGTCTCCTATTCTGCCCCTCTATTCACCTCACCTCTCGCATCCTCTACTTCACCTTCCGGGTTCCCCGCCCCCCATCGTTCTAGACTTCACTAACCACAGCCCCGCGTGAAGTGCATGAGCGTCAACTCCCGCTGGGGCTGCACCACCTCTGTCTCTCCATCTGTCGATTCCCAATTGCATCCAGGATTTTAGCTTGGGGAGCTCGGGAGCGGGGAGTCGAGCCCCGGTCTGCAAGTTGGTCCCAAAACAAACTAAATGCGGACTCACGGTGTTCCGTACACCACGCCCGGTTAATTAGGTTGGGAGTCCTCTGTTAATAGCGATGGTTGAAGCCCCAGGGAAATTCAAACCCGTACTGTAGGCGACTCCAAGTCGTGAACAGGGGAAATCAAGCATGTATCTGTGCATCAATTCGCCCATAAGAGAGCTCAAGCACGGAATAAAAAGTGCCACAGGGACGAGATTAGTTCAGGCGCAGGAGTCGAACCCCAGTTTGCGAAAGTAGATGTGATGTGTGGTCCATGCAGCCTCGCGGTGTTCAGTACACCACACCCGATTAATTACTTCTGGTGTTCCTGCATGAACTCAGGCTATTACTTGAGTAGATGACATCCTTGACCGATCCTCATAGCCGCCTCTGTCGCGTGAGGCACACATATCCCCTTGTTGAAAGATAAGGCAAATAAATCGACTATTTACATAATGTAAAAACAACCCGGGCGCGGGGAGTCGAACCCCACCCAGCGGGCTAATCTTTCTTCTATTTTCGCTAAGCATACCCGCAGTGCACCCTACACCACACCCGAATAACCAAGCCTGCCCCGAGTCCGGATCCAAGTAAGAGGAGGCTCGAGCCCAGATTTTGTTTTACCGTTGATACAGTAAATTCGACGGACCCAATGACTTGACAGTTGACGCGCTAACGTCTTCAGCTGAGTCGAAGCCCCCCAAAAGAAATAAAAAGGAATTACAATCTACGAAGTTCGGGCGCGGGGAGTCGAACCCCAGCCTGTGGGGGAATTTATCGTTCAGATGCATAGAAACCCGCGGTGCAGAGTACACCACACCCGAATATCTATCCTCATCCAACTCACGACCATATACAGTCAGCCGGTGGGACGAGCCCAGATTTAATGTCGCCTCTGTGAATATTACGCAACCGGCCCAAATCCAGAGTCCCGACTGCGCACTTCCAAGTCCCGACGCTGATGTACGCTAGTACTCCGCACACCAAAATCAGGCAAAGCAGTTAACATTGAATCCACATCCTCCGAGTCCTCGAAGGCAAGCCCTGCGAATAAATAAAACAAGAAAAGAAAAAAGAAGGCTCGAGCTTCGGGCGCGGGGAATCGAACCCCGGCCCGCGGAATAAAGCTACTGCGACAACGTTTGACACAGACTCGCGGTGCACCGTACACCACGCCCGGCTACTTCTTCCTGTCCGACTCACGGATATATACCGTCAAACGGTGGGACGAGCCCAGATTTCATATTGCCTCTGTGAATATCATGCCACACAGAAGCGATGCGCGGCCCGAATCCCGAATCCCGGCTGCGCACTCCCAAGTCCCGACGCTGATGTATGCTAGTACTCCACACACCAAAATCGAGCAAAGCAATAAAAATATAAACCACCTCCTCCGGGTCCTCGAAGGCAAGCCCGCGAATGGATAAAAAGAAGACAAGAAGCATGTGTCGCATCTTTGAAGTTCGGGCGCGGGGAATCGAACCCCAGCCTGCGGGCTAAACAAAGTTTATCGTCCTCTTAAGTATACCCGCGGTGCACCGTACACCACACCCGAACACCTACCCTCATCCGGCTCATGTACAGATACCAAACGCACTCTCGACTCAGATTCGAATGATGTGGATCGTCGCAGCCCGACGCCCCCACCCACGCACACCCAAATCAAATCACATCAAGCAAAGCAAATAAAATCCTCCTCTCGAATAAAAAAGCAAAGCGTCGAAAGATATAATATAAGAATAGCTAAAGTGTCCGGCCCCGCGTGGTTCTCCCTCGCGCGGCTCCTCCCAAATTCCTCCAACCCCCTCCTCTTCCACTCCACTCTACTTCTCGCTCCTCGCATCTTCCACTCCACTCTACGCACGTGCACCCACCGTCGACACGCACACCGCCCTCCAACGCGCGGAGCGTCCGTCGGCAAATCGTCAAATCGTCCATAACATAATGATCTCGTTTTCGTTCTTTATTTGTTTGTTTGTTTGTGTCCCTGGCGTGAAGAGGGCGGGGTCAGACGCTGGTGCGTGAGGGCGGGGAGGGGCGGCGGTATGTCTGCGGGAAGGGAATGTGAGTAAGGAGCGGGTGACGGGCGGTGGGATAAGGGAAGAAGAGGTAAAGGTAAATGGAGCGACAAGGGACGTGTCGCCGCCGAGAGAGAAGGGAAGGGAAGGGAGTGGCAGGGGCGCACAGGGGATGCGGATCCAGAACGGGATGCGGACGGTGATGACGTGTCCGCCGGTGCGCTACCGCCGAGAGAAAGGAAGGGACGGGAGTGGAAGGGGCGCGCACGCAGGAACGGACGAACAAAGGGAGGGAAGGGGAGGGGGTGGGGCGGGGGCGAGTGAAGGCGGGTGGTGGTGATGACGTGTCCGCCGGGGTACGCCACCGCCGACAGGAAGGAAGGGGAGCGGCAGGGGCGCGCACGGGGAATGGATGAACGAAGGGAGGGGAAGGAGAGAGGGTGGGGCGGGGGAGGGGGAGGGGAGGGGCGGGTGGTGGTGATGACGTGTCCTCTGGTGACAGGAAGGGAAGGGACAGGGAGTGCGGTGGCATGTAGGAGGGGAGGAGAAGATGGCGCGCGCGGAAGGCCGAGGTACGCCAGGAAGGAGGAAGGGAGAAAGTGGCGATGAAGTATGTGGAGGCATATCGGGAGGCGATAAGGGCGGGCAGGCTGTGCATATAGCAGGGCAGCGGCACACCCCGCCGGAGAGAAGACAACAGGAAGTGGAAGTGAGGTGGGCGCAGAGCGGGGCGGGAGTAGTGTAGCAATAACGGGCTAGTGGGGGGACGCATAGACGTGGGGAGATAACGTGGAGGGGCAGCGACGAACGACAGACGACGGGTGTAATTGTGATGCATTAGATGTATGTAGTGCGCGGAGGCAGAACGGAGTGCGATAAGAGAGGGGCGGGAGTAACGGAGTGCGATAAGAGAGGGGCGGGAGTAACGGATAAGGGGACAAAAACAATAACACAAAGGGGGCGGGTGCAACGGAGGCAAAGAAGTAAAATGATTGAAAGAGAATACGCACATGGCGGTTCATAATCATCCAAGAGGTGGGCGCCGGAAGATTCCGTGATATTGACCTCCTTTCAAGCTCCGCTCGGAACGCGATCCGGTCACGTTTCAGGCTTGAGCATGGGTCCCGCTCGACTTCCGTTTCCTCCCCGCAGATGTCATTTTATTGTAAAATTGAGTAACAAAACCCCCCATTTTTATACCGTCCGAAGCGATCTGAATGGTCTCCAGAATATTTTCTGCCTCTTAAGTGGAGATATCAAAATATTCGCTCGGTCCGAACATGCGGTGTTTGGTTGTTGCAAACAACGCGTAAGCAACGCGTCTCGCAACATCATCCACTGTTCTACATGTCCGCTCGCGTCGTTTCAGCTTTCCTTTGCTGAAAAGTGAGTCCACTACCCCCTGTTACTCTAATAAAGGGCCTCTTTACTGAAATGCTGTCCAGAGCTTCTCAATATTCTTTCCTCGCGCGTGCACCGCGTGACCGCTTTCATCTAAACGGGTTCCAGCGTTGTTCCAGGCAATGTATTTATTCCTGTGTCGGAATTTTTTAACTGTTTTTGTCCGAACAATCGTTATACTGGATTGGGCGAAGCATGTATGTGGCATGTGTTGCGTTGTGTGTCTGTGACATGTGTACTACTGCCGACACGCCAAAAAAAAGGTGTGACTGAAATGGGTCAGAAAATCATGCGCCGGTATGTGAATGGCTAATAAATATCATTTTTGTTGCTCAGATAGTGCTCAAGCGCCAGTCCGCGAGCTCTAATGAAGAGAACTGGTGACGCTAAGCCTGCGGAGATTGGTCCGCAGCCTGTCGGTCCGATCAACCGGTCACGACGGGGGGGGGGGGGGGGGGGGGGGGGGGGGGTACAGCCACCTTCCAGACTTGAGAGGTTGATATCAGGGGTTTTCGGCCCGCCCACCTCTTGTAATCATCTTCGCCATCGACACCGGGGTCTGCGACTCGTAGATCGGTGGTACTGGCCCAAAAAATCATCATCAGGCGCTGACGTGTGCACACGAGGTGGGGGACATACACGGTGCCTCGACGCGGGGGCGGGATGCGAGGGCGGGCTCGGGGCGACGGACGGGGCCTGCGCGGGGGAGCGGTGACGCGGACACAGACGACGCTGGTGGTGGTGGGAGGGTCTCCCACGAGAGGCGCAGCGGCAGCCACGAGGAGGCCGGTTTGGGGCTCGTCTTGGCTGTGGTCTTCTCCGGAACTTGCATCTGGATGGCCTTGGCGCTGAGGGGCAGCGCAAGGCGTCGATGGGCAGCGGCGGCAGCGCACACGACGGCGAGGACGAGGACCGCGGCGAGGAGGGTGAGCGCTGATAAGCCGTCTACAAGGCCAGCCTTTCAAACACGCATTTTGCGATCTTTAGCGCGCATCTAGAGTTAGCACGAGACCCGAGTGTGTAACTAAGGGCTAGAACCATACAAATGGTGCCTACTATCAAGGGGATAATTATCATCCACTCTGTGAACGATGGACGGCCGTAATAGTATATATTCACGTGAATATCTACTATGTTGACTATTATTTGTTGTAACGACGCGACACGACACATCACGTGACCGACCGGCAGTCGGGGATCATTAACCGCACTCCGGTCGACATCGGGTTTAACCGGGTCTGGGTCTATTCCGAGTGGCGGTTCAGTCCGCGCTAAGGGGTTTGGTCCACAATAAGAGTAACGAGGGAACCAAGCTCCCACCCAGGGAGTTTGGGGTATCGCTAGGAAGCTACGGTTAGTCCGGAGTTAGCCTAGTACAAAACAGGACGGAGGGAAGAAGAATATTAGAGATTAGTGGTCGTTCGCTCAACAGGAGCTGCACCATATACCCGATCGAAACCAGGGACCATAGGCCCGAAGCCGGGCCAATATGTCAACAAGCGACATAAAGGAGTTCCTAGGAAGCCAATCACATTAAATAGCTCAGGCAATTAGGATACCAGATTTCATATTGTATTAAGTAACATATATCCGCGATAGTGTCATCACGTAGTGTAAGCGTAATTAGAGTAGTATAAAGCTAGTGTAGAAAGAGCGAGGACGGCACTGAATCACCACCCAGTTAGAGTTTATCTCGAACAACCAGGCGGTCACATTTAGGGCTTTGTTCCGGACTCCTTATTGTCCAACGAATATAGGCTTTTGGTTATCTGCAATAGTGTTCTGCTTTGAGTTTTATAGGCAGTGACCCCTGTCTTGAATACCTTGTCCCATAGGCAGTGATCCCTGTCTTGAGTACCATTTGTGCGACTACAGAAGAGTTGGCTCGGTTACGGAATTGTGTATTGTGTATCGTGTTGTATCAGAGGCTTGTTGGTCTCCAAAGCGGACTTACGTCCAAACCAAACCCTACCGGCCATCCACGCCGTTATCTGCACTATAGCTGTGAAGCTTTACAATCAATCAGAATTGTAACCTTGACTCGTCAAAGAGCGTGTGTCGTATTGTTGATTTGAAGACTTTCCTTCGGAATAAGCTTCGCATACAAACCAATCACTTGATTTATCAAAAGCCTAGTTTCCTTAGACCTATACTACAACCCTAGGTCTATAAAAACCCGTCTTTCTCGTCAGGTCACCCTAAGGGGCATACAAGGAGTGTTTAGTGTTTGGGATTTGATTGTTTGAGTGTTTGAGTTGTGTTAGTCTCTCTCGTAGAGTCTGGTTCAGTCTCACTTGTTCGACAGTTGGGTTTTGTTCATATTTCACATGCAGCCTTAGACCCTGAGCAACCGTTTCAGCGCGACGGTGGGGGTCACGCCCGGGGAAAGGCGGAGGCGGGCCGGGGCGGTGGGGAGGGCGGCGGGAGGATGAACATCGTGAGCGGGTGACGGGCGACGGGCGACGGGAGAAAGACCAGGGACGACGTGCGTGGAGAACTCTGGGATGTGATGGAGTTATTGGATGCAGTGCGGCGGTTTTGCCTGCGACATCGAGAACCCCACTGCCGAGCTCGGGGAATAGAGAGGAGAGTTGTGACTGCCACACGCTGGTGATTTGCGAAGCAAGCTTTATCTAGTAAGCTTATCAACGTATTGTAGTTGGGTAAGCATGTTGACCGGCGTGGGCAGGAAGAGAAGGAGGTGAGAAATGATTTAGGTGCTGGGCGATCAACCGATCAATCGATCACGTGGACCAAGGGCGGCAACAAGTTGAACAATTGAACCTGCTCACTTCCTTTCGTCAGGTGGCCCTATTACTCATAGCGATACAGATTGGGGGTATCCCGTAGAACAGTATAATAATTGAGATCAAGAACACAACCAAAAAGCCCGATGGACGGTCCAGTTCGAGGCACGGGGAATCGAGAGGCTAACACGCAGTGTTTCATTCACCACATCCGATGGTTTAACTTCCGTGCCTCTGAACCAATCGATCGGGAGGCAACGTTCAACGCCGTCAAATATAACCAAAGAACAACGGTAGACAAACGTATGGCTGTAATAGCGAGACATTATTATTTAAAACACCGGATCGGTTGTTTTGCGAAAATTTACACCACCTGGAGTGAATTAGCAGTTTCATACACAGGGTCGCAGCCCGGGATGTTCACTTTCACATCATATCTATATAAGAATCGAACACCAGAGGTTGCTCGAAAGCTGATTGGTCAATTGGGTCAGACAAGACTCGGTGACGTTGCACACTGCACGGGCAAACGTGCCGACATGCTTCACTACCACCTTGGCTTCCTTTCTCACTGGCCCCACCTTGACTATCGTAATGCTACCAGCTGTGACCCCGCTGACCCAACCTCATTGAACACATTTAGGTCCCCACAAGACAAGCCAATTTGGGTCCCCATCGGACTGTACACTAGAGATCCCAATGATGTCGCCTGCTCCGCAGTTCTGCAAAAATGTCGAACGCACCACTGCCACTCCACCAATATGTTTTATTTCTAAATTCAGGTGCTTACACTAAGTGGACAAAATGATTGACCGATCGGTTTTCCGATCATATCTCCACATTGAGACAACATTTTTGGGTCAACCAAAGTATAGGGTTGAAGAGAAGGACCCGCCCAACCGTTCTGTACTACTGAAGAGATCAAAATATATTGATGCGCCATCACACCGGGTGAAATACTGAAATGACTGGAAACGCGAATTTTGAAACTCGAGCCAGGACTTTTTTGGGCATAATCCAAATCAGCCAGATTGTAGTTCATGATGTTCTCTACCGTCTCCCATTTTGAACTGTACAAAAAGATACAGGTGATAACGAGATATCCAGCCCGCAAAACGATGAAAAAGCTGCCAAAATCGGTCAAAACCATTAAAAACGGTCAGAAATGCTCCAAAATGGCCGTTTTGCGGACTCAATATCTCGTTATCGCCTGTATCTTTTTGTACAATTCAAAATGGGAGATGGTAGAGAACATCATGAACTACAACACCTAATATGCCCCATTATGTGTTCTAGTTAGAGGGGGAAGTGGGGTGGTGTTCCCCTTCTAACTAGAGCACTTTCAGAGCTATTTGCGGTCTCCCTTTAGCTCTCTTAAATAGCGCTAATTAGCACCTAATCAATACCGTTAATAGCTCGAAAATAGCTCTTAGAGAGTGCTTAGGCAGCCGTTAGATAGCGGCGTTATCTGGCACAGATAGCTCTGTGATCTCCCGTTATCTCCGGCCAGATAACGACTTGGCGCATCAATCCCATCACCCCCATCAATATCCCGCCCGTGCGCTGTCTGTCCGTGACGGCAGTGTGATGGTCACGTCCCATCACCACCGCCCCCCCCGCCGCCCGTGGACGCCGCCCGTAGTGACACAAGAAACATGTTATACCTAGTGCAGTATATCAGGTGCACAAAAACCTGAAGGGCCCACAAAATCGAAATTAATACCCGTGGTCCCGTATGTCAACGCGCCGGTTATCTGCTGGGCGCATCAATAGTATCGCTCCCATCACACTTCGGTGATCAGATCAATCATATATAAAAAGAAATATTCTGGTTGCTTCAACTTCCTGTGGGTTTGTGTACACTGTTTTAAGAGATCATGTCATAGGCCTGACAAAATTAGGGAATTACAATTATAATTCCTCTGCGAGGTGCGAGCAAATATTGTTGTGCTTTGTGGTTATAAGAGACTTCCCATCCTTGCGCTCACATGTGGTGTTTTAGGGCCCGAGCCACATCCGGAGGTGACAGATGGCACCTCGCGGGTTCCCCTCAGCTGAGTCTGCATTTAAAACCCTCGCCAACATGAATCTATCCGCAAAATAGGTACCTCTAGCCGGGTCAATTGCCCTGCCATATTGACAGATGCGAATTTCTATACCTATAATTCTATGGGGGTGCAATAAGAAGATTAATGGGACAAATCCTGATACTTTTATTCGGAGATCCCAGCAATAATCTCAAGGGCGTGTGAGTACATTTCAAGCTTGTTGGCAGGCTTTCAGGACATCATATGTTTCATGAGCAAAACACCATGAATGATTATCTGAATGTCCCGTGCCGGTCCTATGTGATTGACCCTCAGGTTGCCAGGAATTCCGGCCAGCCCGGCCCGGCATCCCAACACCATTTGTAAAACATACTCTTAGGCCACTGCGACCTGCTCAGCCTCTGGAAATTAACCCCATTCAATTAATCCATGCAGTATCTGACATTCGCTGCCCCAAAATTCAACACAATGATGTGGAATGTGTCAAACCCAGTCTTGAGTGGCGTGCTTGATGCTTGAACAGTGTTTTCTGAGCCTTCAAAGCAGGATATATGACATCTAACTCGGTACTCGAGCTCCAAGAATGTAGTTAAGGGATGATGAGAAAAAATCAGGCTCAACACACAGAACTGTACTGTTCAGCGGCAGAATAGTTACTTAGACAATGTTGTGAACTGTTGGGAAACTGAGAATGAACATAATCTCTTGGATTTCTCTAGTTTTTACACATTGTATACCGATCCCATAGTAGTATTTTTGACCCATGAAAAGAATGTCATGTACACATTTCTACACTTGGGGTACCCTTGCCGAAGTGGGAATGAATATAATCCCTGATTTTACCTGGGGTGGAGGGTAAAAGAAAGAGATCTGCAACTTCCCCAGGCTCAGTCTATATGTGAAGCAATAGCTATACTTTATTAAGAACATCCCAGACCCTAATCCCAGGGCACATTGCCCCAAACTCTGTTTCGTGGCTAAATGTCGGAAATCAGCTTCACCTTCTGACAGAACAGTTCTAAGAGTTAGATTTCAGTGGAAAAAGAGCCGAGGATTAGGGGCCGGATGATCCGAGTTTGGGGAAAAATCAGTGACAAGCAGTATTCTCTCCGGACTGCCACCAGGACTCCTTCCAAATTAGGAGATTTCTATGTGGTGACGTGTTGTTTGCTGTTTCGGAATGATGTGAACAGACATAAAAAGACTTCCAAGTGCAGATGATCCAATCAAATACCACAGGATATTGAATGGGTACGGAAGTAATTTGATGGGAGTGATTTTGTGACCCTTCAGGTTGTTTGCGCCGAGCTGATCAAGCCAGGTAACCGGCGCGTTGATGCACGGTATTAATTTCGAGGGGGCCCTTCAGGTTTTTTGTCGCCTGGTATGCCCCACTAGGAATTTGTGTGATTGTAGGGGTGTTACTGCGGGCGGCGGCGTCGACGTGACCGTCACGCCGCCGTCACGGACGGCGTGTGGGCGGGATATTGATGGGGGTGATGGGATTGATGCACCGAGCTATTATCTGGCCAGAGATAACGGGAGATCACGGAGCTATCTGTGCCAGAAAACGCCGCTATTTAACGGCTGCCTAAGCACCCTCTAAGAGCTATTTTCGAGCTATTAACGGTATTGATTAGGAGCTAATTAGCGCTATTTAAGAGAGCTAAAGGGAGACCGTAAATAGCTCTGAAAGTGCTCTAGTTAGAAGGGGAACACCACCCCACTTCCCCCTCTACCTAGAACATATATTGGGGCATATTAGGTGAACTACAATCTGGCTGATTTGGATTATGCCCAAAAAAGTCCTGGCTCGAGTTTCAAAATTCGCGTTTCCAGTCATTTCAGTATTTCACCCGGTGTGATGGCGCATCAATATATGTTGATCTCTTCAGTAGTACAGAACGGTTGGGCGGGTCCTTCTCTTCAATCCTATACTTTGGTTGACCCAAAAATGTTGTCTCAATGTGGAGATATGATCGGAAAACCGATCGGTCAATCATTTTGTCCACTTAGTGTAGATGCTCCGGGCCATATGTAAGCTCTAATACCGTCGGCAAATTGCAAGCACTGGTTCCTAAACCAGCCGCCGCTGGGCCGTACTGGACCCTGGTAGCCGCGTTCGGAGATCTCTCCGAGCTGTATGACGGAATTCTACCAGAGGCAATTATAAGAGAATATAAGAGCGCGTCCGGCACTTCGACCCAAGAGCCTCTGATGCCGTTGGATGCTGGGCTTAAAGGGTTCACGTATTGAACCTACCTGCAAGCAACGCGTGACGTGCGAGCATTTTGAACCGCAGAGATCCGCCAATGTGACTGGTAGAGACTGGAAGTACTGATGGTATTTGATGCGGAAACAGGAAGAAATGCAGGGCTTTTAAAGAAGTGTGAAGACGTGGGGACACGTTGAGGCCACGCCGCTGATACATAGAATCAGTTGTTTGTGAATCATGTCGGGAGGTCGTAGTGAGAAGCTGAGCGCCTCATCTGGATGCGCTGATTGCCTGGCGGAGTTTAAATAGGGGTTTAGAGAGACGTAATTTTATAAAGAGGAGGATGAGAGAATATGAAGGACTTGGGCGAGTTCAATCTATATCAGCGGTAATTGAAGGCCGAAAGATGAAAGCCTGGATGAAAGAACCACACGCACGAGTGTGGGCAGATTGAGGCAGGGTCTCGAATGAAATTTCGGGAGCGGCAAAGGGACGGAGAAAGAGCTTAATGAAACTGGGGAGCATGAACTTGAAGGTAGCATAGTTTAGCATGAAGGGGGCGAACTACACAGGATGACGGCAAGGGTATCCGATGTGTCACAGGGCAACATTTAAGTCGATTGCAGAGATTATCAATATGTCCCTCTGCGACACAATAGACGAAGGTGGATTGCATTTTTGAAGGAGGGCATGATTTTCCCAAAATGCAACGATTGGGCGCGAATCTTTAATCGAATAATGAAGGCATCGTTGGGACGGAGGTAGCGTTCACAATGTAGGAAGGATGGGGAAGGTTGTTTGAAGGCAACTGTACTGAAATCGAGACGAAGATATGTTGTCAATTTAGAACCTGTAGTTGGCGGAGGTGGATGCAGGTCTTCACAGCGATTCCGTGTAACAAGGAAATAACTCTCCGTATGAAAACAGTTATAAAACCTGATGAACTTGGTGGAAACTCGTGGCAATATGCGGAAACCAACATGGGCGGGATGAAGAGCGAAGGATGGCTTGAAGTTGCACCAGTAATTGAGAGCAAACGGAACATTGAGTTGCTCAGTAGGCCGCGGCGGGGAGTCAACCGAAGGTTGACGACGAGCGGCATCTTTAATCCAGTCAAGTTGAGGAACCCGACTGGGGGGGTAAACTTAAAATCCAATCCCATTGACCTTCAAAGGCCAAGTGGAACGATCCAGAGATCACTCACCTCTCTTGGCGCTGAATGCAGTGAGTCCGCCTAGTGGCAACCCTTTTCTTCTTCAGCGGCTCCGGCTACACTGTCCGCTGCAGCAATTCCACGTCCCCCGCTGTATGCGGCCGGGACAATGGATCCGCTTTTCGGCGCCGCGTGCCATCAACTTGAACTACGCGTGATCGCGATTCAAACTCCGCCTCTCTTTTGCTCCCTCCATCTCAACTCCATCTTCACTCTCGCTTACACTCCTTTTTCGTCCTCATCCTCCTCGCTCGAATCCCAGAAGACAATGTGCCCCAGTCCTTACGCACAGCCGCGCTCTTTGTTTCTGGCCAGGCCTATATGAATGACTAGCGAGCCCGCCTGGCACTTAACCTGCTACCTGGCTATCCAATGTTCGTTCTATACTTCTCCCCCATTCCCGCATCTTGTTCCAGCTGTACTTACTCCAACCCTTTGCGCCAGGACCATTGCCATTGACAATGAGTGCTTGGGACCGCCGATCTCAGCGCGCGTGCTTGCAACGTCGTTTAGCAGTACAATAGAGCTTCCACTCCTGACACGCCTGGCTACATCACCGACTCGAACGCACTTTTCTCCCGGCCGAATTCTCCTCACGACGCGATCTTTCAGCCGCAGACTCCAGCGGCTCGACAGTGACAACCTTCCAGCTCGCAACTGTCCTTATAACGACGCGGTGATCAGCAGCTCAGAACAGCAGCTGCTTCCCAGCTTCAGCTCAGCGATGATACGCATTCACAACCACCAATCCCTCGTGTAAATCCTATATTCAGCACCCACGCCAATCTCCACCGCCTTTCCCTCGCCTGCATCGGTTCTGGACGCGGTCGATCCCGCCGCGTACCAGGCTATCCTCGCAGAACGGTACGTTCTCCCTCTACCTCTTCTCACCCACTTACGCTGGCTTTGTCCTCGAAATACGCCCACCCTCCCCGGTAGATTTAGAAGCGCCCCCATATGTGCCGGCACCCCGCGCATCCTCAGCTCTCGCCACGACGCCGCCGCGCGCTCCGCGTGTCCCGTGGCTGCTGTAAATCTCCCCTCCCCTCCCGCCGCCGTTGAAGATTAGCGGGTGCTCGAGCCCCCGGGCGACCCGCTCACCACCGGCGCCCGCCCCGCACTGCGTCCGCTGCCGGCGGGGCTCGAGTGCGCGCGGGTTGTTATGCATGCACAGGACGCCCGCAGTGGGGACGTGGAGATGCAGGACGTGGAGCCGTACGCCGCCATCTCCAAAGCCCTCCCCGGCGCCTCGATTCTGGCTGGGCTGGCATGCACGCAAGACGGTGTCGCGCGCGTTACTCAGGTGCAGGACGCGGGGCTGCAGGACGCGGAGATACAAGACGACCGTGATATTGTCGTCCACAAACACGCCGCCACCAGCACCGCTGCGGAGGCCGCCGACGTTCGCCACCCCTACATCCACCGTGCGCTCGCGTCTGAGTGGTACAACCAGTTCGACCACAGCGAGTGCGTGTACCCACGTTCGCGGGTGCGGGCGGGAAGATGCCGCTTCAGCGGGTACCGCGTGTCCTCCTTGCCGATGATCCTCGTACAACGCGGCTTCGATACTCCGCGCTTAGCGGATCGTAGCTTTCTGCCCCTTCTCGTCGCGCGGGGCATGCCGTCACTTCCCACCCCGCTCACGACGCGCACGGCAATCCCATCCGCGGTTTCGACTCCCCCCGTTTCCCGTCTTCGTCACCCGACCGCGCCTCCACTCCCCGCCCCAGGCGCTCTACTAATTCTCGCCCGAGCGCCACGCCTCACAACACTACCCGGCCCGCTCGCAGCACTTGACAGCCCCGCCACCGCGATGCGATACCTACCCCCTTGGGCTCCTAGTGGAAACGCGGCCGCCGGGGTGGTGTTCGCATCGAGCCGGACGCGGCCATGGATCACGAACCGGGTAAAGACGGGCATTGACTCGAGGATTTGATCGCCAACCGGCAGGTGGGAATAAGCCGTTAGTATTCATATGCGGCTTTACTCACCGAGGTAAATGCATACCAGGCTCTTGCGCGTCCCGTAACTCAATGTCAAGCGCGCTTGCGGGAAAGAAGGGTTGCGCAGTTGGTTTTCAGGCGCCTACCGGCAGGTGGGAATAAGCCGTTAGTATTCATACGCGGCTTTACTCACCGAGGTAAATGCATACCACGCTCTTGTGCGTCCCGCAACTCAATGCCAAGCGAGCTTGCGAGAAAGCGGGGTTGCGCAATTGGATCTTTTTCAGAGAACAAGCCCGACCGAGATATCCTTGCGCGTCGGGCGCGGTATATTTGTCTCGTGCTCAACCGTATAAAAGAGACCATGTCGCAGGGACTCACAACAAGATCCACACCAAAAATGAGGTTCATTGGCTCTTTCCTTCTTCCTGCCTTCCTTGCGCTCGCAATTGCCGTCTCCGGCTCTCTTCTCCCCAGGACCACGGGCCGAAGTACGTTTCCAACTTGCGCCTATGGTGTACGGTTCTCAGGCTGCGTCGTTTAGCCACCTTCTATGATCCTGGAGGAAACTTCGGGGCCTGTGGTCGCCCTATCCAGGACTCCGAGTTTGCCGTGGCGCTCAACCCCACTGATTATGCAAATGGTGCGCATTGCGGCCAGAACATCAATGTTCAATGTATGGGTTTCCATCCACCGTCTACAGCCATTCGGTTTCTGATCCTCAATGCGCAGTCAATGGGCGTTCCATCACGGTCAACGTGGCGGACCTGTGCCCAGGATGCCCAGCGGGCGGGCTCGACTTGACGCGGACCGCGTTCGCGGTATTGGCGAATCCCGATGTCGGTGTGATCCAGGCTACCTGGAACTTCGCCTGAATGGTCAGTTGTTGATTTGGAATTATCGATATCTTTGTTGAGTGGTGGTGTATGATGGAATGAATTGTGTGTTTATTTGTGGACCGAATAGGGTGTGAGATATTTTATATTCAAGAGACTGAAATGGGCTCGCGATCGGTGGCGGTTGAAATCCATAGCCCCTCGTTCCCCATCTTCACCTTGAAGCTTGAAAAATCTGTCGCCAACTTGAGAACTTGTCGTCAACTTGAAGGACTCGTCGTCAAATTGAAGAGCTTGACGTCGACTTGAGTAACTCGAGACTGGGATAGAGTTCGGGCGCGGGGGGTCGAGCCCCGGTTTGCGAAAGTAGATACGAGGGCTGAGATTCCATGCAGACTCGCGGTGTTCCGTAAACCACGCCCGATTAAATACCTCTGGTGTTCCGATGTAAGAGAGGACTAATTAAGAAAGTTGGGGTGCAGGAAAAAAAAAATTAGCGAAAAGCTTCGGGAGCTCGGGCGCGGGGAGTCGAGCTCCGGTCTGCGAGTTGATCCCAAGACAAACTAAATACGGACTCGCGGTGTTCCTTGCACGACGCCCCATTTATTAGGTTGGGAGTCCTCTGTTAATGGCGATGGTTGAAGCCCAGGGAAATTCAAACCCGTACTGTAGGTGACTCCAAGTCGTGGGTTGTAAAAACAGGGGAAATCAAGCATGCATCGGTGCATCGATTCGCCTATAAGAGAGCTCAAGCACGGAATAAAAAGTGCCACGGGGACGAGATTAGTTCGGGCGCGGGAGTCGAACCCCGGTTTGCGAAAGTAGATTGGTCCATGCAGACTCGCGGTGTACAGTAGTTGCCTGGGGGGCCCTGTGCTGAAGATATGATTTGGGCCGGAGAAATTCAAATCGGAAGTGAATTGTACGTTGAACAAAAAATGAAAATTCAATGACTGGCGTCAGCATCAATTTGCAGGACAGATAGCTCAAGGCGAAAAATAAAAGAGGGTTGGAACTTCCTGCCGTAGGGTTTACAAACTTCCAGATCCACTGCGGTGTCTCTTGTTCCAATAGAAAATTTCCACGCATCCCAAAATGTGTCGCACAAATGCAGATACTCAAGTGAGGTGGTTGCAAGGCTCGATGTTGAAAAGTGGGGTACCTACCGCTTACCAGGCATCCACCTCAATATGCAATATGGAGTACAAGATTGTAAGGAGTGATGAATTATATTGAAACAGACAACACACACTTAGAGGGAAATTATTTATACACTCACAACTCCCGGTTGAACAGGAGCACGGTAGAGCCCGGTTGAACGGGATTATGCTACAGTTTCCCACTCCACATCAGATCCCATGTAAATGAATGGTATGCATCATTGATATGGAGGTTTCCGAGCCTTCAATTCTTCCACTGCAAGCTGCAGTACTTCAGCTGTATCACTCGCCTGAGGCTGTCAACCCTCCAGAATAGATGAGAGTAAACCTCCTCTGCAACCAGTGGTCCATCCCGATCATTCATTGACCATAGTGTTCTGATTGCACTTCGGAAACCTGCTGCAGTGAATCCGCCTCCCAGATGGAAAGACTCATTTATGAGTGGAAAATCACCCATAGCTGACTGACATGCAGCAAGAAAGACAAACTCTGCATTTGAGAGAGGCCTTTGAAGCATTGCTTCCAACTCCAAGACACCTTGATAGAGCAGCAGATGGCTTTTGGTTAGTTTAAGTAGATCTTGTTTCCCATGGCATGCCAAATGAACCCGAGAGCAATCCTGGGAGGGCGGTATCCTGTCTGGGAATTGAACAAGAAGGTAAATAAATCAACTACTTACATAATGTAAAAAACCCGGGCGCGGGGAGTCGAACCCCGCTCTGCAAGGATCCTCATGATTGGCCTTTTGTCATGAGCCTCGTTGTGCACCGTACACCACGCCCGACTGTGTATTCTTGCCTGACTCACGGATATATACCGTCAAATGGTGGGATGAGCCCAGATTTAATTTCGCCTCCGTGGATATTAATGCCGCACAGAACATTGCCGCGGCCCGAATCCCGAATCCCGACTGAGGCCTTGATTGTGATGTACGCTAGTACTCCTCCGCACACTAAAATCACTGGCAAGCAAAGCACTTGACATTAAAATCCACCTCCTCCTCGAAGGCAGGCCCGTGAATGAATGACAAAAGAAAAGAAAAAAAATATCCCCGCAACTTCGAAGTTCGGGCGCAGGAAGTCAAACCCCGGCCTCCGGGCTAACCTGTACCCTGGTGAGCTAAGCAGGCCCGCGGGGCACCGTACGCCACACCCGAATAAATAACCCTGCCCGGACTCCGGATCCGAGTAAGAAGAGCTCGAGCCTAGATTCAGATTCATTTTTCCGTTGATATAGATCCAGGAAATTCGACGCACTCGATGACTTGACAGGTTGACGACCTAATGTCTTGAGTTGACTCGAAGCCCCGCGAAAGAAATAAAAACTGACAACTCGCGAAGTTCGGGCGCGGGGAGTCGAACCCCACCCTACGGGCTAACATCAGGCGTTACAGTATAAACAGACCCGCAGTGCACCGTACACCACACCCGAATAATCAAGCCTGCCCCGAGGCCGGATCCGAGTAAGAATAGCTGGACCCCATTGCAATTTTATTTCACCATTGATACAGGAAATTCGACGGACGCGATGACTTGACAGTTGACGCGCTAACGTCTTCAGCTGAGTCGAAGCCCCGCGAAAGAAATAAAAAAGACTGGCGACTTACGAAGTTCGGACGCGGGGAGTCGAACCCCGGCCTGCGGGCCAATTTATCGACCAGGTAATCAAACCCGCGGTGCACCGTACACCACACCCGAATATCTATCCTCATCCAACTCACGGACATATACCGTCAAACGGGGGATGAGCCCAGATTTAATGTCGCCTCTGTGAATATTACGCAACAGGCCCAAATCCCGAGTCCCGACTGCGCACTCCCAAGTCCCGACGCTGATGTACGCTAGTACTCCGCACACCAAAATCAAGCAAAGCAGTTAACATTAAATTCACGTGCTCAGAGTCCTCGAAGGCAAGCCCGCGAATGAATAAAAACAAAAAGCGAAGAATGTGTCGCATCTTTGAAGTTCGGGCGCGGGGAATCGAACCCCAGCCTGCGGAATAAAGCTACTGCGACAACGTTTGACACAGACCCGCGGTGCACCGTACACCACGCCCGAATACTTGTCCCCATCTAGCTCACGTACGCACGCTCGAATCAGAGTTTACTTCGTGCAAATGCGATGTGGATCGTCGCAGCCCGACGCCCACGCCCACGCACACCGAATCAAAGCAAAGCAAATAAATCCTCCTCTCGAATAAAAAAGCGAAGCGTCGAAAGATATAATATAAGAATAGCTGAAGTGTCCGGCCGCGGCTCTCCCTCGCGCGGCTCCTCCCAAATTCCTCCAACTCCCTCCTCTTCCACTCACCTCATCGCTCCTCTCTTCGCACTCCGCAGCTCCTCCCTCCCCGCACACGCAGCTACGCCAACACGAGCACCATCGACGCGCGGAGCGCCGCACCAGTCATCTCGTCATCTCGTCCATAATCATATCGTATTCGTTCTTTGTTTGTTCGGTTGTTGCTTATCGCGGCAGCGTCAGACGCTGGTGCGCGAGGGCGGCGAGGGGCGGCGGTATATCTGCGAGACGATGTCGGCAAGGAACGAGTGGCGCTGGGAGGGAAGGGGAAGGACAGGGAAGGACAAGGGAGGGTGGGGATGGGACGGGCGGGTGATGCGGATACAGAACGGGATGCGGACGGTGATGCCGTGTCCGTCGGGGTGGGCCGCCGCCGAGAGAAAGGAAGGGAGAGGGCGGTAGAGGCGCGGAAGGCGGCCCCGAGGTGCGTTGCGGAATGGACGAAAGAAAGGAGGGCGAGGAACAAGGGAGACGAGAGGGAGAGGGAGCAGCGATGACGTATGTGAAATATCGTGTGGCTTGATAAGAGCGCGATGTGCACGGCAGCACCGCCAAAGAGAGAGAACAAGAAACGAGGAAGGAGTGAGCGGACGCAAAGCGAGGCGGGAGCAATGGTAGCGATATCGGAATAGTGGAGGGACACATGCACACGGGGAGACGACGTGGAGGAGCGGCGACGGACGACGGAGGGCAGAGACGTGATGCATTAGACGTAGGAGGGGGAGGTAGAGCGGGGTGCAATAAGGGGCGAGAGGCGGGGGCAACGGATGAGGGGACAAAAACACAAAGGGGGCGGGTGGGAGGAAGCAAAATTGAGAGAGAATACTCACATGGCGGTGCATGATCATCTGCGCCATCGACACGGACGTCTGCGACTCGTGTATCGCTGGTACTGCTCCACAAAATCATCATCAACCGCTGACGTGTGTGGGGCGGCAGGGCGACGTACGGGATGCTCGACGCGGGGGCGAGATGCAAGGGCGGGGTCGGGGCGGCGGACGGGACCTGCGTGAGGGAGCGGGGATGCGGACGCGGAGGAGGCTGGTGGTGGGGGGAGGGTCACCCACGGGAGGCAAAGCGGGAGCCACGAGGAGGCCGGTTTAGGCGTCTGCGTCGTCTTGGCCGCGCTCTTCTCCTGTACCTGGATGGCCTTGGCGCTGATAGGCAGCGCAAGGCGGCAGCGGGGCGAGGGGGTTGAGCGCGAAAGTGGGGGTGACGCTCGGAGGCGGAGGCGAAGGCGGGCGGCGGCGGCGGGGAGGTCTCGGGTGTGCGCCGGGCGGATGAACATTGTGAGCGGGTGACGGGAAACGGGGGAAAGACCAAAGACGACGAGCGTGGAGAACTCTGGGATGTGATGAAGTTATTATATATAGTGCGGCGGTTTTAGCTGCGACATCGAGAACACTAGCCGAGTTCGGGGAATAGAGAGGAGAGTTGTGACTACCACACGCTGGCGATTTACCCAGGAAGCTTTAGCTCGGAAGCTTGTCGAGCTATTGTAGTTGAATGAGCTTGACCGGTGTACAGGAAGAGAAGGAGGCGAGAAATGATTTAGGCGCTGGGCGATCAACCGATCAACCGATCAAACGGATCAAGGACGGCAACAAGGTGAACAATTGAACTTGCTCACTTCCTTTCCTCAGGTGGCCCTATTACTCATAGCTTGTCCACGCAATTTGGACTGGGGGTGTTCTGTGGAGCAGCACAATAACCGAGATCGAGAAACAACCAAAAAACCCGATGGACGGTTCTGCTCGAGGCACGGGGAATCGAGAGCTAACGCGCGGCCTTTTATTCATCACATCCGATTGTTTAACTTCCGTGGCTCTGCATCAAGGCAGAGAGATTTATTGAAGCACATAGATGAGACTTGCCGAGTGGCTGAGGATTGTTCTCATTTTCAAGAGGTGCCGTGGAGCCCGAGCCGAGAAACAAATCAGTGTCCTCAAGATAATTGCGAGATGAAAACGAACAGTTAAAGACCAAAAAAAACCGCTCCCCAACCCTGGAGATCGGGTGTGGGGAGTCAAACCCCGGGCTACGAGCCATCTGTTTTCATACTGCCTCAGAAATATTTGCCGTGTTCCGTACACCACGCCCGATTCCTTCAGATACGCAGTTTCAGATTCCGGAGACCTATTAAGTGACTGAGCCACGAACTGCCTTTGCGCCCGCACCGAGAATGAAACACGCATCCTGAGTTGGTTCCTACGAGAATCGAATATCGAGTCCAAGGGAGTTGGAGACGAGCAGTGGATGTTCAAAAAAGGAATGCAACGCGCCAACATAGGTCGGGCGCGGGGAGTCGAACCCAGGCTTGCGAGTGAAGTCAATCTTCCCGCTCATGAAGCCTCGCGGTGTTCCGTACACCACGCCCGATGAATTAGCCTGCAGTGTGTGCCCTGTTGAGAGAGGCAGGTGTCGCACCGTGCAAGAGAGTTGACGGGTGACGGGGAATTTTCTTACCCAGCGGGTTCGAGTCCAGCAAGGAATTGCGGTGTCCACCCGTAATATACTAACAAAGCAGGCCAGGCCGACAAGCGGCAGAGCCCGGTAATCCCGAACCACGGGTATATTCCAAAAAAAAACACACAAGGATTCAGAGCTTGAGAAATTTCCATTGTCCCATGATACATACCGGCCGCTCATTGTTCAGGTTTTGACTCTGTCAAGGGAATTTGTGATCATCCAACTTGGGATTTATGATAGGGCACTTGCCATTGGGCCAAGGGGAGTTCTAGGCCGGAATGAATGTTCGGTGAGACACTTGCACTGGCAATTAATCGCGTAGAAGGCGAAGAACATCATTTAGGATCCGCAGGGTTGGAGTTTTCCACCGGAGGGAGGGGCTTTGCTGGTATTTTGAGTTTTGAAGCGGTGGAATTGAAGCGAGGGAAGCCGTGGAAGTGATGCGAGTCGAGCTTACACTGTTTCGCATGTGGGGCAGAGGAACTGTGGCGTTGCATCCTCCAGGCACTTTCGAGAGTCAGGGGGACTCCGCTAGCGAGATGAAGTGTAAACAGGATCAGTTCGATATTCACGTATGGCGCATGTGCTGTGGAGGATTGTGAGATGCATTGAGGAAGGACGCACCCGTGTGCTCGAGTCAACACATCCGGATATCAGAACTGGACAAGCAAGCATGAGGTTGGGGAGCGCGAGCAAGGTGCGGTTAATGCTCAGCGACTCACCTGAAATGGAGGCACGAGAGATGTGACGTCATGCGGGGCAGAGCTGCGAGTAAAGATAAATACAAGAGATCCGTTGGAGGAGATAAAGGATAACTCACGCGGCGTGCGAGCTGTTGGGGCTATGGACGGGTTGAATTCATGCCGACATGAATCTGCGGGACAGGTGAAGGGTGGAGCGGGGAGGGAGATTAGAATCAAGTGCGCAATCAAATGGGATCGAATGCGATGCGGCGCTGAGGAACAAGGAACCTGAAGAGGTCCCTGATATCAGGAATAATTGACAGACGTGATTCGCGGTCAAACCAGCGATAAGACCAGAAGAAAGGCTTGGGCGGCGCGCGACTTCTCGAAGCTTACATCGAATACAAGGTTGGAGGGAGGGGGATAAAAGGACATGTATAGAGTCATGTACCTGTGAATAGAGAGTCAATAAATCAATGGGGATGAGACACACGAAGGCTACTGTATGATTTCTGGAACTGAGCATTTACTTCCAGAGTCGAGCAAGTGAAGCCCGTGAACACATAAGCAGGAGAGGCGACGAAGAGTGTTGAGCCGACTAGATAGGAGCCGCCCATGGCGCGTTGAGGCCAGTTGGCAGAAGAACAGCAAGACCGAACGAGGACTTTGAAGTATTGGAGTCCGACCCAGGGTGCGGGTGCAACAGAAAGATTACAACCGCCAGAGAAGAATAAAACTCACCGGAAGTCCGAGTCGCTGTCGCAATAAGAAAGCCATGCGGCGCAGTATCGTTCGAACACTGCTAGATTCCAGGGGATGGGTACATAGGAAGATCGTACCCCTACGCTCGAGAGGCCCTTCTTCTGGGCTCTGTGCATGGATTTCGATTTGGGCGGGTCCATGCTGTCCTGTGGTGTGGGCGCTGTTCCGCCGTTTGAGAAATTGAGGCTTGCGCGCGCGAGATAAGTCCTAATGATGGCTGCAACCAAGCCTGGAACGAAGGAGGGCAGGAGAGTATTCCAGGAGGCAGCTGCGGTGTGGAGTAAGTAGTAGTCGAAACTGAGGAAGTCGGACGCAGAGCCGGACGGTGCGGACCTGGAGGATGGAGCGTGTGGGACCACTTGTCTGTCTTTCCGCCGAGACTCGAACGGAGGTGGGGATACCCAGACAGAATCGCGGTTGTAACTTGTCTGAAGGGCGCAGGAAGGAGGAAGGACTCGGATCACTCGGGTCACCTCGGCTTTCGGCACAACCCGGCCAAATACAGGCACACGGCTCTCAGACTCTGCTTTGACCGTCAACTTGCCGCGTTTGCCCGACGCACGACCTCGCACGACCATGGCTTTCTAACTGTCTTGCACCCCGTTCCTGGACGCGCATCGATTCATCAGCACCCCGGAATCACCTCGAACACGGGATAGAGAAAACGATGACGAAATCCATACACCAACCTCAATTCACTCAATTCACCAACTATGCGCGGGCACGGCTCAGAGGAATGCATGGGATCTGTCTGTACATGTGAGTCCCATTCTTTATGTCGTCGTCCTCGTTTTTCTCCCTGGATTTTCTTCTACTTTTGGTGCTCTTGGCTTCTGGGTCCATCTGCCATTCCGTTTGCGCGAGCGCTGTGAGCAGCTAGTCCGCACCTTCCGCGCCTGTCTCACCTTCTTTCTTTCATGTCTTTCTCTTCCCCGTCCCTCTCTACGAGGTGCTGACCGGATTGATTCCCAGATGATCGATGTACGGCGCCTGTGAAGAAGGACGAGCCTGAAGTCCTTGTGGCTCTAGCACTGGTGTGCGTCCCCGTCATCCACGCCCTCTTCCCCCGATCCTCCCCACGTACACCTCCCTATGACACCGTTCTATTCCTCTACGCGCGCCCCACGGCTTGCACTCCGTTCTCCACCGTCCTCTACTCTCCCGAGTCGCGTCTCCCTCCTGACAGTCCCATCGCCTGCCCTCCCTTTATTTCCCCTTCCCTGTCATTCTTCCTCGCTGTCCCTCGTCCCCTTCGCGTCTCCGCCATCTCTCCTCTTCCTCCCTAGCGCCTTCCCCGCCCATGACATCGTCCTCCCCTCACTTCCCTCTCTCCCATCCGCTTTCTCCCCGTCCCGTGCCACCCTGGCCACCCCTTCTTCTCCGCTTTATCTCGCGCTTCTTCCCCGCTCCCTCCGTCCTCCCCATACCTCCACCTCCTGCTCTTGTGTCGCCTCTCTGTCATTTTTCCTCCCCGCCATCCCCATCCTTTCTCCCCGCGTCCTCGTCCCTCCTCCCCGCATCCACACCCTCCTGATCCCCGCGCCCTTCTACCCGCACTCCGTGCTGCCGTGCTTCCTCCCCGTGCAGTCTCCTCATCCTCCTCCCGTCCTCGCGCCTCTCCTCCCTTGCCCTCACCCCTCCGCGTCTCCCTCCATCTCCCTCTCTTACCTCACCGCGCTGCCGCTTTTTCCGCCGCTTCCTCCCTCCCCTTTTCCTCTCCCCGCGCTCCGCTCCGCGCTCCCCTCCGCCTCGTCCCCGTCCTCTCCCCCACACCTCCGTCCACATCCTCATCCCCCTCTATCCATCTCCTCCGTGTATCCCCGCAAACGCTAATCCCCTCGCCCGCAGCGTACACTTTCGCCAGCGCCTCCTCGGCGCTTCGTCTTGTTTTGGCGCCGTCATGTCTTCGTGCGTGTCCCGCGGTAGTACGAGGGGCGGAGCGGCGCGCGGGCGTGGAGAACGGGGCGGGCGCGGAGAGGTGGAGGAAGGCGGCGGAAGGGCCGTCCGTTCGCGCATAAGCACGGACGACGCTCCCTTTGATTTTGGTGCTTGAATCTTCATGCGCACGGCGGTGGTGCGGCCGACGGGCTTGAGCAACGGGACGGACACGGATGTTGCGCCGTGTGGTGCCCACGCTCACGGGCCTGCAAGAGGGGCGGCGTACGGATGCGCGCGAATGCGGACGTGATGCAGCGTGCGATGTGGGCCCATGCAGACTCGGGAGCGTACGGATGCGAAGCGAGGCGCGTGCGCACGGCGGGTGAAGGAGGCGCAGGCGTGGAGTGCGCGCGCTGTGGACGCGGGCGTGCCTTGGCGGCGGAGGAGGCGGATGCTGCCCGGCGGCGGTGACGGCGTTCCGCAAGCGGCGGCGCTGGAGGGGTGGCTGCCCGGCCGTTTTAGCGAGCACGGATTCGTGAGACTCGCGTCGTGCGCACGACTGCGCCGGGCGTGCAGGAGACGCAGCGTGTGGATCGCGTGGATGCGGATACGGCGCACGACGTGAGCCCATGCAGAATGGGTGTGTATGGATGTGAGGCGAGGCACGGGCGTGTGTGGTGCGCCCGCCGGGTGAGGGAGGCGCAGGCGTGGAGTGCGCGTCGTGGAATGGAGTGCGTCGGGACGGACACGGATGTTGCGCCGTGTAGTGCCCACGCTCACGGGCGTGCAAGAGGGGCGGCGGACGGATGTGCGCGAATGCGGATGTGATTCAGCGTGCGATGTGGGCCCATGCAGACGCGGGAGCGTACGGATGCGAAGCGAGGCACGTGCGCACGACGGGCGAGGGAGGTGCAGGCGTAGCGTGCTCGTCGTGGAGAGGACTGCGCGTCGAGAAGGCGCGCGCGGCGGAGGCCGATGCTGCCCGGTGGCGGTGGCGGCGTTCCGCTCGTCGTGGAGCGGAGGCGCGCACCGACTGCGACTGCGGGTGGAGGTGGATGCTCAGCGCGCGGGCGGTGGGGATCCTCGGCGGCTGCAGTGCGCAGATGCAGCTGGCATTGTGGATGGCACTGCTGCCAGCAGGCACGACGTGGATGTGGGCCCGTATTCGCATGCGCGGCGCAGTGGAGGTGTGCTGCGGGCGTTGTGCGGATCGTGCGGAGGCGCGTGTACGGCAGCGATGCGGCGGTGGCATGCAGGCGCGGAGGGCCGTGATGCGCCCCTGCCTCGTCTGTGTGTGGGTGGTGTGACACAACGCTGGCGTTGCCGCGTGGGCTGAAGCGGCACGCCACGGGACGCTCGAGAGTTACGCACGGAATGTGGACGCCGAGCTGGTGGCGGCGCGCGTCGTGCGCCTTGTGGACGCGGGTCGTGGGCGTTATCGATGTGGGTCGTGCGCGGCGCGGCGCGGGTGGCTTCTGCGGGCGGTCGGTGGAGCGCGCGGCTCGCTGGCGGTGTCTTCGCGCGTGGACAGTGGATGCAGGCGACGAGCGGGGGTGGTCGATGATACTGCCGGTCCCGCGTGGACGTGAAGAGCGCGCACTGTTCTGCTGTCGCGTGCGGTCCCGGGTGCCGCTCCCGGGCTGCGTGCGTCGTACATGCGGTGCGGATGCAGCGCGGCGCTTTGATGTTATCAGTGTGGGTGTGCGCTTGCCCCATCCCGCTGCTGCGTGCTTGGTACTCGCTGCTCCGGTTCCTCTGCCGCCCCTCTCCTCCGAGCTCGCTGTTTCTCTCATTTTCCGTATCTTCCGTATGTTTCTACAATATCTTCAATGAAAAGGGGCTTCCGTCTCGAATACAACGAAAGCTTCCAACAGTGGCACGATGACAGTTGATATGGATGTCTGGAGCGTTTCGTCGCCGACGCCGACTCAAGAAAGAAAGTGAATTTGGAGCAGGATCGAGTCTTCACGTTTATCTTCGGGTCGACGTTGTGAGCAGGTCTCATTGGAGCCGCGAGCTTCCGAGATGGGCAAGAGGCCACGTGGCCGTTTATTGGATGCATTCAGCTTCATCGACGCAGATGGAAAGTGAGGTTTTATTTTGCGAGTCTTTACTTTTCCTGAATCCTTTCAAGTTGGTGGTGGCAGGAGCACTCGACCCGTACTTTTTTTTTTGCTGTGCTCTGGTGAGTTCGAGCTGTCATTCGCGTTCGCGCGCCCATAACGATAGTGATTGGTAGAGAAATCATCTTGCTTGGACGAGGGAATCGACGCTACCGCTTGACTATTGGGTACTTCCGATCTCATGCTTGGATCCCTGCGAGGATTTTCGTCAACTACTCGATGTTCTATGTACGCGCTCGAGATGGATGGGGTTGGTCTCTACACGTGCACTTTGCGTGAATATCCCCTCTGGAATGCAGTATGTATATTCAGCTTCGAGATTGCTGACAGGAGGTCGCGTAGCCGTCTCCCTCCCCCTCTCGTTCTTGGAATGGATTTATCTACCTCCCGATAGAATAAGCGGCGGCTACACAATTGGGTGTGTGCATCATTGTTCCTTTCTGGCGGGCCATGTTGAATTCATTTCGCAGTGGGAATAAGTATACGTGTATGTGTCGTGGTCTGCGCCAAGTCTGCGGTTATTCAATACGCATTGCGAGAAGTTCGAACTTCCGTTGTTCCGATGCAATAGATGGGGTGAGCGGTGGTTCTCCGGAATTCTGGGCATCCTTCGAGGTTCACTGTTCATTCCATCTCATCTAGTGGGTTTCAAACCTGAGAGCCAAGTGGACAACATCGATTACTGACTCTTGAGTAGATCTAGGATGTTAATAGATCAAGTGCAGCAGAGGACATGTAAATTGAGGGCATAGACACATGATGTGTTAATCAACGCGAGCGTAATTATGAACAGCATAGAATCATTAAATCATTCCATCAAAAATGGATAAATATCTCAGGCTTCAGCGGCTCAAAAATAAATACATCAACTCCCCTCCTTAACTCAGCCAGCCCCATCTCGTTGACTGTGATCACCGTTTTCCGCTTATATTCCGCACTCGGTGACCTTCCAGCCCCGATCTCGAAGCTGTCGAGAGGGACACGCGGCTCGCTCTAGACGCCGTCGGACTAAGCTGGCTGTCAGATCATAGATGTGTGTCAGTCCGGATGGGGAAGAAAGTTATCATAATACAGGGCAAAGAGCTTCCGTGAAGGACGATTCGCGAGAGCTAGCAGGATGGACTCGGATTAGGTTGAATAGGGATGAATTAAAGAGGAACGAATGAAAAACAGGGAACCCAACTGCACTCTCCTCATTCTAAAATCTGGGTAGGATCATGGCAGATCATGGCTATGCACCGAGACGGGGAAAATCAATCAGTAACCTGTCAAGAGTCAAGCGCCCATTCAGCGCCTATGCACCTTTTAAAGCGGCAGGTTCGCAACCATTTGATACTTCCTCTCTTTGCTCGGGTTCTAAAAATGGACGTTGAGATTGAAGCTGTGAGTACTAGTGTTCATGTCCTAGATGATATTGATAAAAAACAGAGTGCTGTGCCTGACACTGTTTCTGAATGCGGAACAGATGATTCTGACACATCTGAAAGTACTAGCTCTGTGAGTTTACGGAATTTGGTGAGGATTCAATGCAAAGCTGAAGTTTGTCCAGATTTCACGGGAACGAGGAATACCGGACCTGCAAAAATTGGTGGATCAGACACCACAAGGTGACCCGAATCTTCCTGGGTACCAACAAAGACTAGGGGAAGCATTGATAACTAGATATCGGGATGAAGGAAACCTCTCCGATCTCCAGGTTGCAGTAAAGCATTTGCAAGAGGCAACGGGACTCACCCCAGAAGGGCACCCTGAAAGGCCAGGCCGTCTTCGAAAACTTGCAGTATCCTATGGGAACCGATACCAAAGACTGGGTGATCTGAGTGATCTCGAGGCTGCAATGCAGGCTAAGCAGGAAGCAGTGGGGCTCACCCCCAAAGGGCACCCTGAAAGGCCAGGCCATCTTCGAGGACTTGCAGTGTCATTCACAGACAGATACCAAAGGCTGGGTGATCTGAGTGATCTCGAGGCTGCATTGCAGGCTAACCAGGAAGCAGTGGGGCTCACCCCAGAAGGGCACCCTGAAAGGCCAGGCCGTCTTCAAGGACTTGCAGTGTCATTCACAGACAGATACCAAAGGCTGGGTGATCTGAGTGATCTCGAGGCTGCATTGCAGGCTGACCAGGAAGCAGTGGGGCTCACCCCAGAAGGGCACCGTGAAAGGCCTGGCCGTCTTCGAGGACTTGCAGTGTCATTCAGAGACAGATACCAAAGGCTAGGTGATCTGAGTGATCTCGAGGCTGCATTGCAGGCTAACCAGGAAGCAGTGGGGCTCACCCCAGAAGGGCATCCTGAAAGGCCGGGCTGTCTTCGAGGACTTGCAGTGCTATTCACAGACAGATACCAAAGGCTGGGTGATCTGAGTGATCTCGAGGCTGCATTGCAGGCTAACCAGGAAGCAGTGGGGCTCACCCCAGAAGGGCACCCTGAAAGGCCTGGCCGTCTTCAAGGACTTGCAGTGTCATTCATAGACAGATACCAAAGGCTGGGTGATCTGAGTGATCTCGAGGCTGCAGTGCAGGCTAACCAGGAAGCGGTGGGGCTCACCCCCAAAGGGCACCCTGAAAGGCCTGGCCGTCTTCGAGGACTTGCAGTGTCATTCAGAGACAGATACCAAAGGCTAGGTGATCTGAGTGATCTCGAGGCTGCATTGCAGGCTAACCAGGAAGCAGTGGGGCTCACCCCAGAAGGGCACCCTGAAAGGCCAGGCCGTCTTCAAGGACTTGCAGTGTCATTCACAGACAGATACCAAAGGCTGGGTGATCTGAGTGATCTCGAGGCTGCATTGCAGGCTGATCAGGAAGCAGTGGGGCTCACCCCAGAAGGGCACCCTGAAAGGCCAGGCCATCTTCGAGGACTTGCAGTGTCATTCAGAGACAGATACCAAAGGCTAGGTGATCTGAGTGATCTCGAGGCTGCATTGCAGGCTAATCAGGAAGCAGTGGGGTTCACCCCAGAAGGGCATCCTGAAAGGCCGGGCTGTCTTCGAGGACTTGCAGTGCTATTCACAGACAGATACCGGAGGTTGGGTGATCTGAGTGATCTCGAGGCTGCATTGCAGGCTAACCAGGAAGCAGTGGGGCTCACCCCAGAAGGGCACCCTGAAAGGCCTGGCCATCTTCGAGGACTTGCAGTGTCATTCAGAGACAGATACCAAAGGCTGGGTGATCTGAGTGATCTCGAGGCTGCATTGCAGGCTAACCAGGAAGCAGTGGGGCTCACCCCAGAAGGGCACCCTGAAAGGCCAGGCCGTCTTCAAGGACTTGCAGTGTCATTCACAGACAGATACCAAAGGCTGGGTGATCTGAGTGATCTCGAGGCTGCATTGCAGGCTGACCAGGAAGCAGTGGGGCTCACTCCAGAAGGGCACCGTGAAAGGCCTGGCCGTCTTCAAGGACTTGCAGTGTCATTCATAGACAGATACCAAAGGCTGGGTGATCTGAGTGATCTCAAGGCTGCATTGCAGGCTAACCAGGAAGCAGTGGGGCTCACCCCAGAAGGGCACCCTGAAAGGCCTCGCCATCTTCGAGAACTTGCAGTGTCATTCGGAGCCAGATACCGAAGGCTGGGTAATCTGAGTGATCTCGAGGCTGCATTGCAGGCTAGCCAGGAAGCAGTGGGGCTCACCCCAGAAGAGCACCCTGAAAGGCCAGGCCGTCTTCAAAACCTTGCTGGTTCATACACAGACAGATATCGGAAGTTTGGTAGGGCAGATGATCTCGAGAACATGCATAGGCAAGCAATTATACACTGTCGTTTCAAACACTTAGTTTAGCCCCGCAGAACTCCTGGCATGCAGCCCTTCGCTGGGCCTCTGTCTCACAGGAATTTCAGTCACCACATGACCTGACTGCATACTCCAATGCCTTCCAGTTGCTCCCTGACATCCTCTGGATTGGCAATCTCCTCCCGATACGGCATGAAGCCACCCACCGGCTTGGGATTGGAGAAGCCACTTCTGCAGCTGCAAGGGCCCTCATAAATTCATCCCAATTTGTTTCCGCGGTGGAAATCATAGAACAGGGAGTGGGAATCACATTTCAGCAACTGCTTCAGTTGAAGACAGACATGGAAGGACTTCCCCTTGCCCAAGCTAGCAAGCTGCAACTACTCTCCTCAGAGCTGTACAGTGGTAGATCTTCCAATCCTCAAGATGTTGCCAACCAACGTCAAAAGCTCCTTGACGATATTCGCCAGCAGCCTGGTCTCGAACATTTCCTTCTTCCTAAACCATATAAGATCCTTTCTCGTGCATCTCAAGGAGGACCTGTGGTTATCCTGACCAGCCACCAGAATCACTGTGAAGGGATCATAATTCTAGATCCCGCTTCAGACCCAGTGCATGTTTCCCTTCCCAATGTGACACTAGCCTTGTTGAAATCACAGCAGGAAACTCTCCAACAGCTTCTTCGCCGCAGAAATGTCCGGACACGAGAAGAATCTGTGTCGACCAGACTCTTTGGACGACGTGAGTTGTTTGAATCGAAAACAGTGGAAGAGTGTTTCACAGATTTATTGGCCTGGCTATATACCAATGTGGTTACCCCTGTCTATCAGATCTTGGAATTGGTCAGTGTGAATCAGTCTTCACTTACCTATCATTCACTGACTTCCCACACTTCATGTAGCATGGAATCCACAATGGTCGGTTATGGTGGTTACCGACCGGTGTATTTACGGGACTTCCTCTTCATGCATGCTCTCCCACCAATGACTTCATCCATTCATATACAGCAACATTAGGATCTCTTCTGGATGCCTACTCCAGAAAGTTATCTAATCCATCCAAAGTCGGTATTGTTGGAGTAACACATACCAGCAGTGGAGCAAATCATCTCCCAGGAGTGAAACAGGAGGTCAAAAAAATTATGTCCATCATCAAAACAACCCCTGTGCAGTGTCTTGAAGGGCACCAAGCAACACCAGATGCTGTAAAACTCCAACTACAGGATTGCTCCTGGGTTCATTTAGCATGCCATGGGACTCAAGATTTACTTGAACCTACCAAAAGCCGTCTCCTACTCTATCAAGGTGTCTTGGAGTTGGAAACCATTCTCCACATGAATCTCTCAACTGCAGAGTTTGTGTTTCTTGCTGCATGCCAGACAGCCATGGGGGATTCTCAACTTGTAAATGAATCCTTCCATCTGGGAGGAGGATTCATTGCAGCAGGTTTCCGAAGTGCCATTGGGACGCTGTGGTCAATGAATGATTGGGATGGACCACTGGTGGCAGAAAAGGTTTACTCTCACCTGTTTCGGGAGGGTCAACAGCCTCAGACAAGGGATACAGCTGAGGCACTGCAGCTTGCAGTGCAAGAATTGAAGGCTCAGAAAGTTCCTTATGAACGGTGGATACCATTCATTCACATGGGGATCTAGGATATACCATACTCCTTTTCACTGGGCTGTAATGTGCTACCATTTAACTGGGGATTCTAAATTTAAAAATTATTTTCTCCACACTCATCCCTTCTTGTGTCAGTTGAGTCTCTGAATTTATTTTTTTATGTGATATTTCAGCCCAGGTTTCCAGAACAAGGTATGGATGGACAAAGACTCGGATTTGATACTACACAGGTCAGAGCATTTATTCAACTGGATGACCGACACCTGCAGAGTGGAGAAACTTTCCATGATCCAATCTCCACTTCTCGCTCAAGTCTGGAATACTCTGAGAAATTCCAGAGATCACGCAGTGCATTACGGTTTTGGTATATAGGAAGAAGTGGTGGCACACTCAGTGCTCCCAGCACCACATATTGAATTACCTTGCTTGTCAAGGTTTCTCTAGCCTCATAATTGTAGCCCGTTTGCAGCACCTGCTGATCTGTAATCACCTGACTCCCATATCCTCACTACATCTTATTTACATCTAGTCTCGGGAGAGACCAGTAGAACATCACATATATGCAACATGAATTCCAATTCATCAGCTAGCAAAGCCCAAAACATCAGGAGAATTAGAGAGCTTGTGCAGAAGCCATTCGAGCCATTTGATGGCTTGTGGGGCATGCACACACTTGGCGGGTAAATGGCTCCACAAAGCCATTGACATCACATTTTGGCCTGATTTTGGCTGTGGAGCCATCCAGTTGCGCACAGCAAAAATGCCATCATATGGCTCCAATGGCTCCTGCGCAACCAGGCTATTATCTATTGAACTTTTTGTCCAAAGTAAGGTAGTCTATGAACCATCGGCACTAAGGTGTTGGGTTTTCATCGCCAAAATATTCATTGAACGTAAGTTGAGTTCACAGCTCTCGGCCCAATCAACATTATCGTTTGCCCAGGGTTGATCCTGCCACCTTTCTCCGACCACTTGATCAAAGTCGATAGTTGCAAACTTTTCAATGTCTTGCCAATTGGATGAAGTGTTCAAGGGACAAATTAACTCTACAAGTCCTGTGCTTGTATTCCTAATTCGACGGCGGATATTTGAGCTCCACTTTGTATATATTCCAGTTTCCCTTGTGAGGCTAATTTAATTGCACTCCACACACCCCTCATTTGAGCAGCCAACACATAATATCATGAACCTCAGACTCTACAGCCTCCCAAGAAAAACTGAAGATCTATACTTGCCTTGTGTAGAAAATACACACAGGTGAAGGTAGTGTCTGTAATTGAGAGATTCAGATATGATCTGTCAACTGCGTTGAAGAATGAAATATATGGCGAGAAAAGCCTGGGTGCCGATCTGAGGGCTGAATACGCTCTGTGTATGCCTTCGCACCAGCTCATATACTCAGATAACATGTTACATTCCGGGGTAATCCCGCAGGTCTAATGCGTTGGGTCTCGGATATTCTCCACACCGCCACCATGCTCACATTATACAGTCTCGGCGTGTTTTGCAGCGCTCTCGGCACCCTTGCTACATGCCGATGATAGGCCGTGTACAAACCACAGGTGTATTTTCGCATTTCGCGTCTTTATACTTATAAAGCACGCTCTCTCTATTCTATAAGAGGCTATCAGGAGCTCCAAACGACTAGCTTAGCAGTCACAGAGCTTAGGTTCTCTATTGGCAGGATCCTATGGCGGTACCTCGACTTGGGGCCAAAGTACGACTTACCGAGAACAGGACTAACTACCTTATATCAGTACCCATGTGCGTGCGGATGAGCTGAGTGCTAGACTAGTATCAAGGAGATGGGAAGGAATACATGACATTGCATGCAGGCGACTGGGGCCTCCCAAAACGGCCAACTTCGAGATTGTTTACCATTATGTCTCTTATCGAGAGCAGCACGACAAAGCACATGACAGGTCCAGACCCTTGGATGGGGCGAGACTTCTGTAAATAGACACGGCCAAGCGTGCCTACGCATCAGAATAGGTGTGCCGGTTAAACATCAAATCGCGATGGCACCGGCACTTACCAAGAACAGTGGGACTTTGGTCCAACACAACAACCAGACTAGCTACGGACACGGGGAAAGTGTCTACAGGTAGCCATAGCATAGACGATGAAGACTTACGCTCGGGACGAGCACCAGACAGAGAAGACACCAGTCTGGAAGACTCAATCCGATTAAGCAATACCCTCAAACCGATCATGCACCAAGGAGAGCTCTGACTCATAGAGCCGGCGCGTGGCCAATACGAGTCAGGGGATTCCCTAAGATTGTCCCGTGACTCCACGCTGGGACGGAGCACTTTCCGGGATGTAGTAATAGATGTGTTGTAAAGTCGAGATCCCAGTAGTATAAAAGCGCGTAGTTTAGAGAGGTTCTGGAGCAGACTGCCTGACGGTTTTGTGTACAAATCATGTGCACAACATCGTTTGGTCTCGGTTTACCTTGTTCACATACGCTGTGAGAAGGACCGCGGTGCTACGGGTGTGAATGGGATGGTATTCAGCTGATAGCTCGGTTGTCCTCTAGGGGGTGATACAGATGAAATCCGGTTGGAGGAAGTGGCGGATATGCGTTCTGGTGGTTCCTGTTGGTTGGTGTTTGGGAAATTGCAAGAAGGTCAGTGCAAAATGGGGTCAAAGGTGAAATATACTCGTCAGGCTAGCTGTCTTCTAGCTTCCTGAACTCCTAAAGCCTTCTACTTCTCTCTAGGTCAGCACCTTTTCCCCGAATGCGCGAGGCGTGAGCTGAGATGTAGGAATCCACCAAATGGGGACTCCGTAGGTGAATTTAACGTTGTTGAGGGTCGGAACACGGCGAGGGGCATCGCTCGGTACGTCAGTATGGTCGTAGAAAATTTGCCTGAGTTGACGTCTTTACAAGGCTCCCACTACTGCACAACGGTGTGTCTGCGTAGGAAGGTGGCACAAGTAGGATGTCCGATGGTGGTGAGCGCAAGCTTCTGGGGGCAAGCTGCGATGGGGAGCAAGGGGTCTAGTACACTTGGTGTAGAAGTGGGGGAGAACTAGAGACCCGAAATGAACTGTCTACTGTGTCTGAAATACATCCTCTTTTATACCATTTCTCGCTACACAGCCTCAAGGCGCCCGCTACATGTGCTACTTGCCTCGAGGCAGGCTCGTCCATGTGGTCGGTGTTGGCGTCTGGGCGAATGCGAGAGCAAAACCGAAGAATTGCACAAACGCGAGCTGCCAATTTGAATTTGAAGGTCAACTTGGTCAAACGCGAGGGTCTAGACCGTAAGGAGTGGACACCCTGTTTCATGATTCAGCCATATACGGGGCATGGGCTCCCGCGATGTGTCGGTGCCCTTGTTTCGGGGGTACAAAGTAGTGGGGATGCGGTGTTTTGACCAGAGTTCTCCTGCAACTGGCAGTGCTACGCTCGCGAGTGTCCTGGTGCATGGTGATTGTAGAATTTGAGGATGTGTCCACTCTCTTCAGGGAATCACCTTCTAGCCAGTGGTCGGAGTCGTTTGGTGCGAGTGCCGTGACAATGTAGGGTTGCCTCCTGTTGGTCTCCGTTCCCGTGTAAGGAGTTTCAGGACCTCGAAAGGTCTTGTCTTTGGTGTGTGCGAAGTGGGTATGGTGCGTTTTGTGAATTGCGGCGTTTTGCCGAATCGGGTTTCCTAGTGGTTCCGGATTGGGGAATCGCCAGTGTAACGTTGCTCCTGCGCGAGGGCATACACAGAGCGTATTCAGCCCTCACAACGCAACGGCAGTGTGGCTCGGAGTTGTCGTTTAGCTCTAAGACCCAAGTGACCGTTATCTCGAACCGAGTACTGTACCTTTGGCAATGATTGGATTGGATTGGATTGTATCTGTGATTGACTGTGCGACTGAATTGTGAATTGTGTGGACTCTGTCTAGCACTGCGGGTCGTATTGTGTGTGTGTTGTGTGTGTTTTGTGTTCTGTGACCAGTGTTCTGTGTTTTGTTATATACTGCGGTCCTGCATCCCAACCCCAGAGGAATCCAACAAACCCGTCTTAATTGACATAAATTCACCGGCTACTGGCCGTTATTGCCTTAAAAACCCACGAACCCACCGCTTGTACGAAGTCTCGAACATAGCGCGTATTGCTCGACTTTGGTTTCACAACCCTTGTCTATCCCACTCCCCTGTTCTCTGAACAGTAAACGGTCTATTGACCTAATACTTGGTCTTTACCCCCGAACACCCGCAATTATCATTAGTCATAAGGAGGAGGAGTTGTTGTTTGATTGATTGTTTAGTTGTTTATTTTGGTTTAGACCATTATCTTGACTTCATAGTTATCGTTCCACTGCACCCCGAGTAGCATCGTTTCATCTGGAGCCCACCGCGAGGGGTAGTAGATTACTTTCACCAACCGAGTGAATAGCTTGTTGACCTTCAACTTTGTTGAATCACTACAGGCAGATGTTTAAGGTACCCTAATAGGGTGATTATTCCTTGTTCTATGACTACCCTAAGTGGGTGTTTTTAGGTGGTGGGCTCCCACTGCTGGGAGCTTCCTCCTAGGTATGGGTGGAAGGAATCTGGGTAGAACCTTCCACCATTTGCGTGGAGGCTCCCATGTGCTGGGAGCTTCCATGGCATCACTTGCCATCATCCAAGACCCTGGCCACTGCCGGGGCGAAAAGCGCTTTTCTGGGGCCATTTGGGCACGGTTTGGACTGCTCTTGGGTGATTCTGAATCCCCCGGTCCATGGGTTGAGTACTCTATATATGCTGTGCGTAGCGCGGCAGATTTTTTTCGCAGATTTCCGCTCTGAAAAGCGCTTTTGCTGGCTCTTTGGGGCACCGCTTGGGGTGCTCATGGGTGATTCTGAATGCCCTGATGCATGACTTGAGTGCTACCTACATGGTGCGCATAGTACGGCAGATTTTTTTGGTGAATTTCTGGCCCAAAAAGCGCTTTTCCGGGGCCACTCAGGCACTGTTTGGCTTGCTCATGGTTGATCGTACATCATCAGTTACATGGCGTGAGTAATATATATATGCCGCGCATACCGTGGCAGATTCTTTTGGCAAATTTCCCCCCGAAAAGCACTTTCCCAGGGCCGTTCAGGCACCCATCGGGCAGGTCGTGCATCTCTTGTTCCGTGGGTTGACTGCTAGATACATAAGGGCAGCATTCTTTGAAAAATGTCTGAACCATCTGTCTTTTCACTAGTTTCTTTCAACAGTCACCCAAACCATCCACCCAAGGAACCAAGGTTATTATTATTATTTTCTATTTTTTTCTTTTTGTTCATATAATGGTACGGTATATCTGTTGAGTTCAAAAAGCCACTCATACCATTTACTTTTATTTTTTGTGCCCATGTTGGTACGGTATATCTATTGAGTTTAAAAGTCGCTCATACCATCCACTCAAGCAAGCAAGGTTTAATTTTAAAGCTTATCTCTGGTTATATAATGGATATGCAGCACAACTCATAAAATCAGCTCTCATTGTATGCTAATTTCTTGTACATCACTTGCCCTTACATTTTCTCTGGCCTGGCAGTACTCCCAACTGTCTCTGCCACGTTGCTTGGGAGGCTCCCGTGGGCCTCCCACTGTCTCAAGAAGCCTCTGCCAATGTCTCCCAGACCAAGCCCCAGCAGACTCCCAGGACCCTCCCGCAGAGTCTCTGGAAGGCCTTGCAATCTCCCAGACAAGTCTCGGCAGACTCCCAGGACCCTCCCACAGAGTCCCTGGAGGACCTCACAATCTCCCAGACAAGTTCCGGCAGACTCCCAGGGCCCTCCCATAAACTCCCTGGCAGACCTCACAATCCTCCCATTCAAACCCAAGGGGGCTCCCACATCCCTCCCCTACCTCCCCCGCAGCTGGTCAGAGGCCTCCCACCAGTCCTCTAAGGCTTCCATAGACCCTTTGGGAGCCTCCCACTAGCCCCTGGAAGACCTCCCAATGCTTCCCATTGATGGCCTGGGAGCATCCTCTGCATCGGCCAGGTTACTCCTGGTTGCCTTCCTGGGTGCTCCCATACGGCTAGATGTATGATATTTGGCCTCAGCGGGAGCCATTTCAGGCTCCCATAGGAGGCCCTGGGAGGGCCTGGGAGTCCCAGGGAGCTCCCACCCCTGGGAGCTCCCAATGGCCAGAAATTCCCATATTGGGACCGTAGCAGTTGTTGTCCCTTATTTGGTCCACCTCCCGATGTCTTGAAGGTCTCCTTTTTTCTTCTTGTGCACTCAAGACACTTTTCTTCAACTCAACATATTCGATTATACCCTTTAATTAGATACACCTTGTTGTACAAACAACTTTGTTCATTCTAGTCAACTTACCATATTGGGACCAGTCTCCGCCCTGAAGGCCTTCAATCCGGTTTTGAGAACCCTGAAGGCCTTCCGAAGGGCGAAGGCCTTCAATTTAAGGGCATTTGAAGGCCTCCAAACCTTTTTCCCACGCTATCCGCCGCAGCCAAAACCGTCGAATTAAAAGGTAACTACCCGCGATATTCTCCGTCTGAATCAACCTCAATAGCACCATCGTCGGGGCATTCATCCTCGGCCGCATCTGGCAAAGCTTCCATCAAGATCTCCTCCTCCTCCATTACCCGCACCGACGGTTTCCGAGCGCGCGGTTTTTGCGCCCCACCAAACAACGCTTGAAGCGTTATGGGTTTCCACCCCGGGAGACGGTTAGGGAGACGAGGGGATACTTCGTCATCATCTGGGACCTCAGCATCCGACAGCGCTTCTGCGCGCTCGGCTGCCTTTGCCTCACCAATCCATTTTGCAACTTCAGTTCTCCAGCCCTGCGCACTGGACACAAGAGCGCGACCACGCTCGCTGGGATCCTCATCCTCTTGGTCGTCAAGGAGATCCCGATAGCGAGGGACAGATAAGAGTGTACCGATGGATTTGTGGTTTTTACGTGCCTGGCGAGGCTTCACAAGGCCTTGTTTATCGTGTTCGGAGGGAATCTGTGCGCGTATCTAGACAGAATTTTAGTGCTGGCCAGTTAAAGAGACTATTACAGCACCTTCGTCCTCTTGTCCATTTTTTCGAGCCCCAGTCTGTTGCGATGATCTGATTGCTCGACTTTGGTCCTCGAGAACATACACTCGCAACCCGCTTGATTAGCAACAATATTCAAGATTATGATCGCAAATTTGGCGAGTTCTGTGAGCTTGCTCGTGTCTGCGAGTGCCTCCCAGACCCTGATAGGGTCGGTATCTTCCTGTCATAACGTGAGCGCAAACGAAACACCGACCCGTGAAATAACTTACATAGATCCACTCCCAATCTGCAGCATCAAAGTCGGTAAATTCACCGGTTCTGGACAAGTATTGCATGAACGCCTTTGAGACTGCGTTCTCCTTCGCCGTTCTCTGCTCTGGAGTGTCCGGGTTATCGGGACGAGCATTGATACGGCAGTACACCTATTAGATTGGATATCAGCATAGATTCGCGAGATCACGCAAACACACACCAGAATTACAAGGTTGCGGCATTTCAGTTGATTCAAATTCGCGTTCGGGCCAAAGCAAGAAAGCTTCTCGAACAGATTCAGGATCAATCCCAAGAAAAACACCGGCTGGTCACAGTCCTTCCAGCGCTTCTCGAGGCGTGCAAGCATGGCGGTTCGGACCTCCTCTTCCAGATGGTCGGAAAAGTGTAAAAAAATTCCGGCGATCGTGAGGAGAACCTGGTCAAGGCGCGTGCGTGGTTCTGTCATTTGTAGGATGATTGTGGATCTTGATGTTTCCTGGCAGCACGCTACATCCGCCCCAGCGAGATCTCGCTCGGTGGTGCCTCCCTCGGTGAGCCTATTCCCTTCAACTTTTCTGCGCAAGACACTAATTAACTTCTCAGCGCGGTCCGGCCGCGACTTCACTCCGAAGATCCCCCGGGGCCACGCTTAAGACTACAAGAACTCGAAATCTGGCGGAGTGGACTTGAAATCTGACGTAGTGGACTTGAAACCTGACGTAGTGGCAGAGAAATTCTTTAATTACAACGCTTAACTACTCTCTTCTCCTCTTGTGTTCCTGCCATCCCGCATTTATCAATTCTTTTCTCATTTTTTATCACTTGCGCTGTGTTTCGAGGGATCGATAGGGTGATTGAGATGAGATTATCATAAATTCCCTAATCGGGTTCATAGCGGTTGTTTGCGTTTGTTTTGGTTTGACAGGCAGTGATTTCCGAAATTCAAGTGCAACATTGAAATAACATTAAGTACAGTATAATATATGTTACAAAACTGCATATAGATATATATGATCCTGTTCTGCTACAGCTAACAAGGCCAACAAAGATACAAAAAAAAAATTAAACATGAAGCTTGATGTGTGAACCAAACAGTTGGCAACAACTGCTACAGGCCCTGTATGGTAATTATCAGTGAGTTCATTCAATGGGTGGGACAAAAATCATATACTACTAAGAAAACAATTGGGCAGGGTTACCAAAGGAAAATTAGGGAGATGGGCAGCCCCACAGCTAAAAATCAGAGAGGTGGGTGCGCCCACAGCTGGAAAAATAAAGGAGATGGGCGGCCCCACCCAGGAAAAATAAGGGAGGTGGGCAGGCCCATAGTGGATAAAATGAGGGAGATGGGTGGCCCCACCCAGGAAAATAAGGGAGGTGGGCAGGCCCACAACAGATAAAATGAGGGAGATGGGTGTGCCCACCACTCCGCCAAAATACAGATGGGTGGCCCCACAGGCAGTGGAATATGGGGGCGCAAAACACAGTTCCGTCGGAATGGTACGGATGTTTCTGTCCATACAGTACCACTAGTCAACCAAGCTTTTATATTCTCATTGTGTTATCTTTACACATAAGTGCACTCTGGTGCACTGTACAACATAACATAATAATGAATTGTGCACAAAATGCAAATGCATGAGCTCTGAGACCGCGAACTTTGAAATTACCTCAGGAAAGTGTTGTTAGCTAATAATGCATAAAAATTCATATGATTTGGAGGGGATAACATTATGACCCTCTCACGTGTATGAACGAACGTTGACGAAAAATTGTAATATTGCTACTGCCTATATAATTACCTCTTATCATGCTATCACCTCTTTCATATCCCATATTATCTTTGTCTCATTATATATACCCTGTCACTAGTGCATTGTATTTTACCAAAGGTTGAGCTATTATGTGATACAAGCCCTGTTCTCGTTCTTCTCTGTTCTCTGGTAGCCTAACCTGCAGTGGATAGTGCTATTTTTCGGGCCGCCATAATCCCGCAAAAAATCGCAAGCAAAAAATTGAAAAGAGCGCTAACCACTGGGAAGGCCCAAAATGCTGGAAAAAGACGCCAGACACCAGTGTGACAAGTGACAATGGTGGGCTGGCCCAGGCAGAACAAGGGGGCAGCCCAGGCACCCCTGGGGAAGCCCAAAGGTAAAAAAAAAAGAAAAAGGCGGGTGCACCCATGGTTTGAGAGCCATGGGCCTCACCCTTGGGCTGAGGCACCACTGGGTTATTTATTCCAGATGCTCCATACAACCCTACCTGGTACTAGTTGGGGGCTGCCCAAAGTGACCTTGAAGTACTTGAGCAGGGGGCACAAGAGGGAGTGGAACGAGGGGAAGTGTTTCAGAGCGAGGGTGTGCTCGGTGGATGGGGCAGATGACGGCGGGGCGACATAGTCCTGGCGAGCGGCAAGTGGCGACAGTGGGCGGGGCGAGTCCAGCGGTGCAAACACATGCAAAACGATGTCCAGAATAATCTTGGACTTGACGGAAGGGAAGAGAGCAGGTAATGACTTACTTCCAAATTCCGAAGTTCCCCCAGAGCCCATGAAAGGCGGAACGACAGGCGCGGGCTGATTCTGCTGCTGCGCAAATGCAGAGGCAAACACCGCAATGGCAGCTAGCGTCTCCGGCGTGAGGGCTGCAAGGGCTGCAAGGGCTACAGGGGGTGCAGGGGTGCCTTGGTCGGACATGTCGATGTCGAGGTGGAAGCTGTCGAGGCTGAAAGAGAGATCGTCAATCAAAGAATCCGTGCTTTGATCCGCTGGTGGCGATGGAGCACGGGACGGGACAGGCGACGGAGCGAGGGACACAACAGGGGACGACTCCGGGGAGGATGCAAGTGGCGCGGGCAAGGAAGGAGGTGGTCGGCGCGCAAAATGACCGCCGGAACCAGGCTGGGTTGTCCAATGGGCAATTGTGCTCGATGTCCTCAAAGACAGAAAAGAAATTCTATTCTATCGAGCTGTGTGAGTGTAGGTAGAAGAGGAGGACGAAGAGACAAAAGGTGAAAGACGGATATATATATACATGACAGGACAAAGGAATCTGAAAGGGGAAGGACGTGACACGTCACGTTGCGTGCACCTCGTTTGCATAGACCGTGTTTGGCGTGTCAAACACGTCTTTCAATCGTGCTCCCCCGCTCTCCTTCGGGCCTTTGGTCCAGGAGGAGCTGCAAGTCCGCCGAAATGGGCCCCGCAAAGCCTTCCACATATGGATCCAGCACCAGCGCCTCGGGGAGCTCCTCCTCATCATTTTCATTGACCGGAGGGAGGTCAGGGGCTGGGGTTGGCGGTGCGACACTTGCTGACAGCGGAAGCGGTGGAAGCGGTGGGTTTAGCGTGGGGAGCGCCGGCGGATCGGCTGGTGGGTTGGGTGCTGAACCAGTCGGATCGGTGGTGGGAAGGGGAAGGGGAGCCGCTGTCGACACGTCTGTGCCGCCAGTGCCATCAGACGGGGCAGGAACCACTGCACCAGCTCGGTAAGGATCTTGACACCCGTCACCAAATGACCATAGGTTACATACGGGAATACTCACGAGCTCTGTATACAAATCTAACGAAGTCCGTTGCCACAGCGCCGTAGTTCCGCGGATTCGCTCTTGAGAAATCCAGCTCAGCAGGGGTTTCCGATGTTACCCCAGCGTGTACACTGTAGAACAGCCATGAGAGTTAGTTATCGCCGAGAATTGTAGCCTTGCCACTGACCTCAAACATTCGACATCGGGCACCTTACCCTCCTCGAGCTTGACCCGCCCTGCCAGCAAAGAGATCTCGTATCCCGTGTGAGCCTTCAGCCCGTCCAATAGGGGGCTCACGAAGCTGGAGAATCGCGCGTGCGCTCTGTTAATAAACAGCTTAGTCAACTTTTCCCCCGGATCGTGACCAAGACTTACTTGGCTTGCTCCTCCTCATCCAACGACGGGAAGCCCTCGAGTGCCTCCTTGTGCTTCGTGACTAGGACTTCATGGTTTCCCTCAACCTCCTCCTTGATGGCCTTCTGCACCTCTGCCGGCTCCCTAGCAAACAGATCTTTTGTGACTGCAGCGCGCAATTGAAGCCGCTGCCCCGGCGGCGCCCCGACGTGCAGGGCTTCATACTCCACATTGACCTTGGTCTTGTAGGGCTTGTGCTGCATGTAATACTGGAAGTCCGCGAGCCGTTTGGGCGCTGGTCCTGCGGGCGCTGTGAGGGCCGGATACGCGCTCGAGTTGTATCCCTCGGGGGACAAGCACACTCGGATGATCTCCCCACAGGGGACGCACACCACAACAACTCACGGTCACCACGCGAGCTCTGGCAGCGCAAGCATGGACTATGCACACTCTATTCACGCCCATACCCGACAGAGATATGAATCCCCAGCGAGTAGACTTGCAACCGCGGACATCTCGGGCTCATTTGCACCTCATACCGACAGCCCGCGGGAGGATTCAGCCTTTCTGGGCACGAACCTGAAACAAGGGTCGCTCCCTTGATCAAATTCAAGGTTTGTCTCTCCAGAGAACGGCCTTCCCAACAGGGATACAATCGAAATGTCCGAAAACATCGGTTCTGTTCCTCGTACCCACCAGGGATTCGGTCTCCCAACGACATGTGGACGTTCTGGAAGGAGGGAACACATGGTAACGGGGCCCGGAGGCTGTGCGAGGGCGATAAGTATAAAAGCCCCATGAAAAGTCTGCAGTAGTCAGTCAATTCTTGGGTAGTGGTTTTCCCCCACTTTTCCCCTCCTGTGTACCTTGCCCATCCAATACAGAGTTGATCACACACACACACACCAGTTCACGCTTGTCTTCGGGCACTCTACTCTCCTCCCCCATTGCAGCTCCTCTTCAGAGCTTGCTCTCCTCATCCTCGTCGCCTTCACCAAGCGCACACCTTCCTACGCAGACACTCCGTCATGCAGTAATGGGAACCTTGTGAAGGTTCATTTGGCAAATTGTCTACAACCACCCGAGCGTACCAAAGCGACCCCACTCGCCGTACACCGTATCCTTCTTGACGTTGAAGCCGTCTGCGGAGTCTCCCATTTGGCAGATCCATCACCTCGCTCCCTCGCCCAGCACAAAGGGGAAAGAATCAGAGTAGAGAAGAAGCAGAGGCTTTAGGGTTCAGAAGCATCACCGTTCACCACTGACCTACCCGAACAAGTATTTCACCTTCTAGACCGTCTTTTGCAGCTTACCACACAGCACCCAACCCGGGTATAAACACATCGGAACCACACGTGCTCGCCCCAAGTGCCACTACCTCATCCTAGGACTCCCTCCGATAAAACCCCTAGAGGACGATACGCGCTACACCGCGAATCCCACTTATTTCACACCGTAGCAACGCGGTCCTTATCACAGCGCGCGAAGCTGTGATAACCATCGCGACCAAGGATTTGAGCTCAGCCAATTTGCGCTGCGTTGTTGACTAAACCACAGCCGTATTTTCTGTTCAAAACCCATCACGTCAATACCGTTGCATGCCTTTCATTTCAGCATGTGTCCTCACCTTCTCTGCTCCCGGGATCACCACCTCTTTCATCTCTTTCTCCGTGTCATCCTCGGGAGGTGCAGCATAGTCCTTCTCGTCCGACGTGTCCGGTTCCTGCTTCAGGTCCAGACACCAAGGGAAGCGCTGCCAGTAGCCAACAAAGAGTTCGTCCCAAATCTCCCCGATTTTGTGGGCTTTTGCCTTCTCGATGTAGCGGGGTAGCCAACCTAGCAAGTACTCCCGACGTGAGCCGATAAAATCACCTGGATTCCCGCGTTTTTTCTTGGGCTGAGCCTCGGGTGGCAATGCGGCGCGTCGAGCAGAAAAGAGAAAAGGTCTGAATCAAATGAGACAAGCCCAAACAAATCCAAGGCTTCCAACTTCAAACCCGCGCACCCACCCATGCCCTCAGGCCTCAACCTCCGCCTCGCGCTCGGCTACCCTAGTCGAGGAGGCTGCGCGCCTTCGAAGTTTTGCCCAAGTCCAAATTTAATACCCCATTTCTTGATACAAAACATGACCTGTAACCTTGCACCAAATTTATAACTTAAAGACGCCAAGAAGAGAGTCCAGTTGTACAGTAAATATTTTACAAGCAAGAAAACTATGGTATCATCCCACAACTTCAATCTGAATCCTCGGGGTTGTCGGCCCACCGCACATACAGATGCTTGGTGATGAAGGTGATGAGCTTTCTTGAATTCAGGGTACTCATCAAGTTCGCTGTCCCCAGGTGCTTGCTAAGGATATAGTCCACGGCATCGTACCTGAGGAAGCATAACACAGATTAGACGGACGGCGTTGCAATAAAAGACGGCCATACCTTTCCTCAAAGAGCAACAGTAGCCCCTCAATTCCCCACAATTGATCCCCGAACTTCCAAACCCCTGGATTTTCTGTTGAAAATACCCTTGTCAAGACTACTAACGGAGTCCGATGAGACTGCACGTCAATTGCCACATTGGCAGCGGAGGGTCGCTGTTCATATGGTGGCGGGGGCGAGGGCGAGGGAGCGCGCTTGCGTGCTGAGGGAATATCCAGTGGCACTTGCAAGGGTGGCGGCGGCGAAGGTGACGATGCCGACGCTGGAAGATCCGAGTGCGTGTGGTAGCGTGCGCACATCCTGTTCCAAATCACCACAGCATCGTCCCATGTCCTTGACTTTTTCCAGGCCGCATGTGAGAGTCGCTTCACCTGCTCCCTCGTGATGCCCCTAACAATGTGAGCCCAGTTGTGGTCCAAAAATATATGAAAAACTGACTCTTGGGTGTAAATCGATCGGATATGCCCGTTGCCAACGATGTAGAAGAATTTGCCCGTAGTGTATGAATGCGCAGTGATATCCTCGTCGCCGGGGCTGGGAGAAAAGGTTGGAGTGCAGATGCAGTGAACGATTGGCAGAGCTGCCATCCTGGGTTGAAAGCTGGAGGTCACGCACCACACGTTGTCACACCCTCGCTTCACCACTTTGCGATGAGAGGCATCAAGCTCGGACGCGCTCAGCTCAACGTCGAGAATCTTCGGCTCATTCTCGCCCTTCAAACACCCCAGATGCTCTGCCTCCTGTCAGTTCTTCCCTCTTCACCGCTCCGCATCCGCTCAATGATCTCTAGCCTATCCGCGCCCCATTGGCATGTCTTCTCTCACCAACCATCTTTGCATTTCGATGGCCGCTCTGACGGGGAGGCCATTGAGTATCCCAGGCCCACCTTAACTCTCAACAAAGGCGAGTGCTTGAACTGGGCCGATCTCAAATTCTTCGTGGCATTCCAAGATGACCCAGCCAACACCGAGCAGGACGATGACAAGCTCCTGGCGCTTGAGCTTGATGACGAGGTGCCGCCGCTTGTCTCCCAAGAGTACATCTTTGAACCCTCAACTTAAACCGGGGAATGTGCCTGATGCCTCGCGCGCTCTCAAGGGAATACGATTCACACCAAACGGGCCTCGTTCGGGGGTTCCGGGGTCGGGATCTGGTATGCCATGTGTTACCCTCAGGGACCTCTAATTGACTAGATCTAGTCCAAACTTTAGATCGCCTCTCCGCCGTCGTAGCCATACTATGTCTATCAATAAAAGGGAATTGTTGTCGGCAGCTACTACAGCGAATGAATTAAGCGAACAATAACCTCTCTGCTGCAAGTTCAGCCGCCTCGCGAACTTTGTACGCTGCAGCATGGGCTGCGAGAGCCGCCCCCTCCTTGGCAGCCTTTTTATACCAGGCAGCGTCCTCGGTGGCCCTCTCCTTTGTGATACAATCCCGGAAGGCCTGCTCGCCATGCTTCGCGACGAAGGCCCTGCATCCATGAGATGTGAAGAGAAGTTTTGAAGAAGGTTGGGACGTACTTCTGCTGGCGGATGTGTTGCTTGAAGGCCAACGTCTGAGCGTGTCTGCAATACTTGAGTTAAATAGTAATCCAAGTGGGAGGATTCCGAGGCGCACTTCGCACGATAGGTAGCATCGGCCTGCTTCTTTTTGACCTCGTAATCTTTGCTGAGCTCAACGGCATCTTTTATAAGTTGACGGTGTCTGGGCGTGGCGTCGGCAGTAGTCCAATATCTGCGGCAGTGTCACTCACGCGCGCATCCGGAGTTTGGCGCTTTCGCGCATATCAGGCTCATGTCTAGCGGCAGCGGTAAGCGATGATAGTCAGGAAGGACCTATAGGAGCTCACTTCCAGCGATATTCAGCCCAAGAACGACGGCGGGCTGCCTTTTGCGTCGGCGTGAGGCTACTTTCACTTGCGGCGCTTTCGGCGTCAGCAGGACTAATGACCACGGTGTTTGAGCCAGCTCCAACGGGGCATAGGACGTCGAGGACATACCTTTCTGAATCCGAAGAAATTGGGTCGATACGAGCATTTTGAGTTGGCATGGTAGAGGTTGAGTGTAGAAATCCACGAGCAAACACACACCAACTGAGAGGTCCTTTTGAGACTACAGTGGGGCAAGGCACATATATGCTTAAATCCCCACAAATATTAGGGACAGGGCTTACTGTATTATAAATGAAATGTACGCTTCAGATTTTCAAAAGAGCATCTTGTCTCGAAGCCTAACTCAATTTCGTGCGGAGAAGTGGCCATAACGTGTTCGCGACAGGCCCGTAACGTGTTCGTGATCCTCAACTCCTACACTTCACGGGCACATTTCAGGGGCGGAAAAAATTGAAAAAAAAATCAAGGTAAATTCTGAGGACTCCTATTCACTACTCAAAGGCTATGTCCCATCTCTTGTACATATTCATCCCCTCCGGCCGTCTCTCGGCGTGATTCCGTGCACGCTGCCTCCGCTCCGCCTCGGAGAGCTTTGTCTGCTTGACCGTCTTTTCTGTGCGCAACCCGTTTGCTACAAATCTGAAGATACCGGTGCTAGTAAATTGCGTGAAGGAGAACCGGTTTTCCCCTTGCTGGATAGAGACATTTGAGTGCCGTAGAATAGCCCAGGGAACGAAGATAGTCGACCCCGGAGGGAATCAGATGACCAGGCGGAGATCCCAAAGGATGAGATGGCCCCCTTTGTCTGGGTCGAAGTCTCTGAGAGCGGTGATCGCGCACCAGCCCCACGCGAGGTTGATGAAGTCCAGGTGGGGGAGGGTGATCGTGAAGGGCCCGAAATTGACGGTCGCCGTAGCAAAGACTGACGTGAACTCGTTGAAGTTGCGGGGGAGCGATGGCTTCCAGCGTGCAGCTTGTTGAGGGTGACACGATAATACTCGTGCAGGTCCGGCACGTAAGATAGAAACATAGCTGATGAAGGTTGTGAGTAGAGTAGAGGCGGGAGGCAGGGCGGCCAGGAATACCATTTACAAACCCAGTGATGTGTTGGAAAGGGAGTGTCGCAAAGAGTTGACCCAGGAGGAGAGTATTGAGGGTAGAGTGGAAGAAGCCAGTCGGCTCCTCCTGCCCCCCACCCATGGACACCCCCGTCGTCTTCGTGTGGTAGGGACCCCTTCGCAGAGGCTTCTGGCTCGCTGGGGTTGATGTCGTGCCGTCCTTCTTCCGCTTGGTGTGCTTGCGCGTGCCATAATATTCCCCATAGAAGACATCTTTTCCAAAGATCTTCAGGCCGGTCGCCTTGATCTCCTTAGCTGCCTCGTCTGTGACGTCTTGCTTCCACCTCGAGTCCCGGGGGCCGCCGCCGAGGAGAGCGAAAATGTATCGCTCGCTGTCGACCATAGGAGCGGGAGTCCTATGGTGGTCGTGAGTAGGAGGTGTGCGTGGAAAATGCACACCACTCACCCATTCCATTCCACCACTGGGATGTCCATCTCCGGCTCAAGGATCTCCTCCAACGCGAACACGTGGTTATCAGGAAGCATGGGCGCAGGGACTCCCACAGCAGCAGCACGGTCGGCAGCATTCTGGATGATGCTGTCACAGACACCCATCCAGGATGTGGAGGCAACGGCCGCAGTCGGACGTTGGCGAAGTGGGTAGGGACGCTGAGCGGGGTCGCTTGATGTACGCGAACGGCGTTGATTGCCTTCTGCCCACTGGATGAGGCAGCGTGGTCCTCGCTTCGTTTGAGGCGGCGTCAATTGCGCTGAGCGAGCTTCTTCTTTAACTTCTTGGCCGAGGCGGCATCTAGAGGGGAAGTGGGGGCGGTGGGTTCTGATTCCACCCCTTCAGCGTAGTAGTTGGGAGCGTGCGAGGTTCGGAGCCTTTGGAAGGGACGGGGGTCGCATTCGACATCCTCGCACTCCCTTTTGCGCTTCGAGCCGGTGGTATCGAGGGCGGCTGTAGAGCTAGAAGTAGGCGTGCGCTGAGCGTCGAAGACTTCTTTGTCAAGATCGTGCTGGTTGAGGGAGTCGCAGTCTGAGGCGGACTCATCGTCCGAGTCGATGTCGTCACTGTCATGGTCAGCTGCACGTGCGATCAGGACGTTCCGAATGCAGAGCGCCAGGATGACAATTGCGCCGTCAAGCATTACAGGCTGAATACATGTCCGCTATGCGTCGAGTGTTCTGAAGTAAGTAGTTTCAGTACTGCAAGTGGTAGCAGAGAGGTAGGCAGAGCAACAGGAATATTATGGGTAAGAATTTGGGGCGTGAAAGGCTCGTTCGGCAGTTCCAGGGTCAGACACACGTAGTAGAGGGGTTTCAACGCGCCATAGGGTGTACTCCCTCCTGGCTGAGATCTCGCACACTTTTGGGCAGTTCCAGGGTCGGACACACCTACTCAGTGGTGGGATGTCTTGGGGGGAAGGCATGGCACACTGAGGAAAGGATAGTCAAAAAGAAATGTACCAGCCATGGCTTTGCACGTCAATGGAGGCGTGTGGTAGAAGGGAGGCGTTCGGAGGAATGGTCTACAATTGTTTATACTGCTGCTAAATAAACTTTGGTGCCACCATGCTAAACTTATAATATACCGGATTCGGACGCGTACGCGCTTTGCAACAAGTCTCCTTCGTGTTTGCGATACCTTTGCCTCCTCTGCAATGTGACGTGCCAACCACAACAAACGGGCGGGTACCTCCTCGGTGGCCTCTGGAGCTGCTGCTGCCAAGCAGCACACTTTTTCACTCGCCAGCCTTATGGGCCTTCCTGAAGATTTCGACCAGCCCATGCCCACTGTGGTCGATAGGGCATTGAGCGATGGGCGACGGCGCCATCAGGAGGTCATATATGTGAACCAAGGCTTTCCTCTGAAGAAGGCACGACAGGAGGCCGCCAATTTACATCAGGGCGGCAGCGCTGCTCCCCCACCGATGGGGTGCTTGTTTGCCGGAGACGATGCATGGGAGGCCGATAGATACCCCATGTTGGCAGATGAGGACCCTCCCGAGCTCGATTTGCCTTCCATGCCAGATCCAGCGCAGCTGAGGCCAGCGGTGTGTTTTTTTTAATCATTTTTTCTTATTTTATTCCTCACTCTGAGAACCCAGTCCCAGCCCTCCATCGCTGGCTTGTGTCCCTACGTGACATTTACCTGCAACAGCCCCTGCGATGCCATGGTTGCGGAATGGCAAGTACCGATCTCTGCCCCAGCTGCAGGATCGCAAATTTGGCTAGGGAGCCGCGATATCGCTGTGCCGAGTGTATGGGCGACTTGCTGCTGTGGCGCGAGTGCTGCGTGGATAAGTACTTGGAGAATCCTTTGTACAAAATTATGGTACGTACTGCTTGTTGTTGTGCCCAGGCTGGTGCTGATGGACTTTTCTGAAGAGATGGAACAGTGTCTTCTTTGTCAAAACTTCCGTCAAGGACATTGGGCTTCGAATACAGTTTGGTCATCCCCCGCGCGAGCCTTGCCTCACCCCCCACCCGGGTTATTCCGAGTTCGTGATTCTGCATGAGAACGGCATTCACAACGTCACCGTGGACTTCTGTGGTTGCGAGGACCGCCTCAAAGCCGGAGCCCCCTACATTCAGCTGCTCCGAGCAGGGTGGTATCCTGCCACAGAGGCTCGTCCCCAGACCGCAGCCACCTTTCTTGCCCTCGACAAATTTGTGGTGCACATGGTGCAGGCAAAAACCGCGGCCTACGACTTCTACGCCGTCCTCGAGCGGCTCACAGACAACACTGGAGTTAAACCCCCCGATCGGTATCAGGTTTTTCTTCGAATGGCGCGCAAGTATCGGCATCTGCTTATGCTGGAGCACGCTGGGCGGGGGCACAATGTGTCCGATGTTTTCGGGACAGGTGCGGGGGAGCTTGTGATCGAGTGCCCGGTATGTCCGAATCCGCGGGTCAATCTGCAAGAGCGTTGGGAGAACGCACCTCCAGAAGACAGGTGAGGGTGCATAGTGGCGTTAGTTGGAGAAGGCCGACCGTTCTGTTTAGGTTTCTATATGTACTCTTCATTGCCCTTGATGCATGCTTCCGCTTGAAGCGTCAGATGGTTTCGAGCGAGGTGAAGGATCCCGGGCTTGGGACAGGTTGGGCCTACGTATTGGAGAACGCGCCATATCAGCATTTTCTCCTGAGCATGACAGATCAGAAGGAGGTAAGCTATTCTTATTAGTTCTGCTTTCGGTCGTGGCATCTGATTTACGATCTAGATGAGCACTTGCAGCGGTTTGGCGGCCCTCGATTACGCAAACACAAAGTTTTCTAGAGGCTACAGTACTACCGGCATTGGTATGGGGGTTTGTGCAAGGCACGAGTTCGTGCAGCCGAATGGGGTGGGAGATTTGCAAAAGGGCGAAAGGTCGGTGCTTCAGATCTGCTGCAGGTTTGCGCTGTATTGACTGAGGTATAGATTCGCAAACATGGATCTTATTTTTGCCTCTATTCTAAGGCACAATGATGATCGTCTCCGCAAGATCATTTTCTACAACATTGTCTGCCAGTGGTGGAGAGGGTACCGGTGTGGAAGAAGATGGTGGAGGATTTTGATAGGGACAGGACAAAAAAGAATCCTTATGAGATGGTCGTCAAAGGTGCGTTGTCAGTCGCTAATGTCAGGAGAGGGATGCTCAAGGATTCTCGTAGGACTCACCGAGATGGAGGTTAGACTGCAGTTCACGAATGAGGAGGCTGCAGACGCGGAGAAGGGTGTGCCTGCACTGCATGAGGTTACTCCAAGTAGCTTCATCAATGTGGGTTTGGAGCTGGAAGAGCAGCAGTGAGTCACGAGAATCCTGACAGCTTCAAGACTTGCTGATGGTGCTCTAGGCGGCGTGTTCGGGTTCATGCTGAGCTAAAAAAAGGCGAAGACAACGGCCATGAAGCTCAGCATGAAGGGGCTTCGGTCGAAGCTGAATCGAGGCATCGACCGCTTCTGAAAGCTGCAGGGGACCTACATGCCGGCGGCGATTCAAGCCCTCTCGAAGCGGACAGAGCCGACAGTGTTCGGAGGAGGTTCGGATGCTGGAAGAGGAGTGGCGGCGGTTGCCGGTGACCTACGCGCACCAGGAGGCCGTATGGGCTGCGCGTGCAGGAGGCATACCTGTGACGGAGATGGATGAGGAGGACGCGGAGGGGCTGATTGCATATGCGGCCAAGCAGGTGCAAATGCACCGGGATCTGGTGGCATGGGCAGAGATCACAAGGATGGAGGTGAAGCTGTCGAGGGGAAAGAAGCGGTGGGTATACCAACCGGAGGCGGACCCAGTTATGGGGGTGGAAGAGGAGGATGATGAGCAACGGGGCATGGACGGTGATGATGACGACGACGAGGAGGATGGTGATGATGAGCGGGGTGACATTGAGAGGGATGAGGAGCGGGGCGACATTGAGAGGGATGAGGAGCTCCTTATGGGAGGGGAGGTGGACGAGGATTGACACGGTGGAGGGCGCTTTTGTACACCTTTTTTTGGGGGGGACGGACGTGATTGTACAGTTCCCGTGACACTTTTATTTTATTTACCACGGCTTTTCCTGGCTTTTTCTTGGGTTTGCCGTGATACCAATGGTCCCCAGGGATGCCGGGGAGTCAGCTGTGTATGTACGCGTGGCCTAGCACAGCGCGGGGAAGGCCGAGAGTCCTACCCCATGGCCAATGCATTAGCCCTGCGGGATTTTTCCCAGATCTAATGTGTTTATTTGGCCTTATGAGGTGTTTGCGCAGGAGCAACATTACACTGGTGATTCCCCAATCCGAAACCACTAGAAAACCTGATTCGGCAAAACACTGCAATTCACCAAACGCACCATATCCACTTCACACACACCACAGACAAGACCTTTCGAGGTCCTGAAACTCCTTCAATGGGGAAGCGGACCAACAGGAGGAAACCCTACATCGACACGGCACTTGCACCAAACAACTCCGACCACTGGCTAGAAGGTGATTCCCCAAAGAGAGTGGACACATCCTCAAATTCCACAATCGCCATGCGCCAGGACACTCGCAAGCGTAGCATTGCCAGTTGCAGGAGAACTCTGGTCAAACACCGCACCCCCACCACTTTGTACCCCCAAAACAAGGGCACCGACCCATCGTGGGATCCCACACCCCGTATATGGCTGAACCATGAAACAGGGTGTCCACTCCTTACGGTCTAGACCCTCGTGTTTGACCAAGTTGACCTTCAAATTCAAATTGGCAGCTCGCGTTTGTGCAATTCTTCGGTTTTGCTCTCGCGTTCGCCCAGACGCCAACACCGACCATATGGACGAGCCTGCCTCGAGGCAAGTAGCACATGTAGCGGGCGCCTTGAGGCTGTGTAGCGAGAAATGGTATAAAAGAGGACGTATTTCAGACACAGTAGACAGTTCATTTCGGGTCTCTAGTTCTCCCCCACTTCTACACCAAGTGTACTAGACCCCTTGCTCCCCACCGCAGCTTGCCCCCAGAAGCTTGCGCTCACCACCATCGGACATCCTACTTGTGCCACCTTCCTACGCAGACACACCGTTGTGCAGTAGTGGGAGCCTTGTAAAGACGTCAACTCAGGCAAATTTTCTACGACCATACTGACGTACCGAGCGATGCCCCTCGCCGTGTTCCGACCCTCGACAACGTTAAAGTCACCTACGGAGCCCCCATTTGGCGGATTCCTACATCTCAGCTCACACCTCGCGCATTTGGGGAAAAGGTGTTGACCTAGAGAGAATTAAAAGGCTTTAGGAGTTCAGGAATCTAGAAGGTAGCTAGCCTGACGAGTACATTTCACCTTTGACCCCATTTTGCACTGACCGTCTCGCGATTTCCCAAACACCAACCAACAGGAACCACTAGAACACGTATCCACCACTTCCTCCAACCGGATTTCATTTTTATCACCCCCTAGAGGATGACCGAGCTACCAACTGAATGCCATCCCATTCACACCCGTAGCACCGCAGTTCTTATCACACCGAACCGAGAACGGCAGTGTCTCGCGAGAATGATTCATTGCTGCTCTGCGAGTCTGGGGAGTTGGGGCAAGACAAGTGCAATCTAACCTTCAAGTCCGAATAAGGAAGGCGGGTGTATGTGTGGCAGCCACAAGCTGTTCGTTTGGTGCGAGGCTCCAGGACTTCGACAATGGAACGATCTGGGAGGTGGTCAGTATGAATGAAAAGAAGGTCACGAGGAGACATGCGGATCTCGCATATGGGGCCGTGACTCACACTCCCTCGAGTGCAAGTGCTACATAATAGAAATTAACGACTATCTGAAAGCATTAGGTAGAAGAGACACAATTGAGGGATGTATCATACCTGCACCGCGGCGTTGCAGGAGCATAGATAATGGAAGACTATCGCGTGCACGCTGCACAGACAAGCTGTGACGCTTCGCACGCACGGCGACATAGATCCCGAGTCGAGTTGATGTTGCAGTGAGAGATTCCCGCGGCACGCGCAGCATCGGGGGTTGAGTTGGATGGGAATGCTACAATGCTTCGAGCAGGGATATGAGGAGACGTGAGTGGATCCTCCCTCCGAGTCGGAGTTGGATTCCGCCGGAAGGGAGGGTAGCCGTCGTTTGCAGCGGGGAATCGGATGCATTTCGCAGGCCGAGATAAGGGCCATGAAGTCGCTCGAGGTAAATCGAGGCTTCCCTCGTATCCGGCAGAGGCACTTTCGAGAGTCGGGGGGAAGTATCCCGTTCTCGGGATGAGGTTACACACAATATTCACGTAGGGGTGGATTGTGTGATGCATGAAGATCGAGGGAGCGAGAGAAGACATACCCCTTACATCTATCACTTACTCGGCAATGGTCCTGGACCGACGCGGGAGGAGATTGTGTAGTCACGCGGATGTCAATGGAATCCGTCGCGTCCTCAAGGCAAAGCATCAGAATATCTTCAAGTTGATTGATATCAAAACTGGACAAACAAGAGTGAGATTGGGCAGGACTCAGCAGCGCGGGAAGGGGGCAGTCAATTCGCATGTGACTCACCTAAAATGGAGGCACGAGAGCTGCGACGTGATGCAGGGCGGGGATGCAAATCAAGATAAGCACAAGAGATCCGTTGGAGCAGAGACAGGCTCACTCACACACTGCGCGAGCTGTTGGGGCTCTGGACGGATTGACTCTATGCCCACATAAATCTGCGGGATCGGTGAAGGGCAGAGTGGGGAGGGAGCTTACCAGTCAGAGAGGATTGAGCGGAGTCGAGCGCGCAGTCAAACGGGATCTGAATGGGAGGAATATGAAGGGATCCTCGACATCAGTAATAATTGAGTTGGCAAAGTGATTCACGGTCAGGCCAGCAAATAACACCAAATGAAGGAAAGGATGGTGCGCAAACTCCAGGAATACCTGAACTGCTCAGAATTGACATCGAACACAAGGTTGGTGGGGGACGGAATGATATGTACCTGTGAATAGAGAGTGCCAACCAAGTCAATGGGGATGGGAAACGCACGAAGGGTATAATACTGTATGGTTAATTGGAACTGTACTTCCAGAATGCGAGTGAGTGAAGCCCGTGGACCCATATATAGGAGCGGCGATGAAGAGTGTTGAGCCGACTAGATAAGAGCCGTCGATGGCGTGTTGAGGCCAGTTGGCAGAGGAAACAGCAAGTCCAAGCAAAGAATTTGAAGTATTTTAACCAGGGGAGCGTGCAACAGAAATATTACAACGACCGGAGAAGAATAAAACTAACCTGAAGTCCGAGTCGCAATAAGAGAGCAATGCGCCAAATGCTCCGAGATTCTGGGATGGGTATATAGGAAGATCACACCCCTCTGCTTGTGAACTTGCCCTCTGGTCTTTTTCCATGGAGCTTGATTGGGGCGTTCCAAGTGGCAAGCTTTGCTGTGGGACTGGGCGCCGTAGCTCTGTTCCGCCATTTGAGAAATTGAGGGCGAGATAAGTCCTAAGGATGGCTGCAGACAAGTATTAGACAAGAAGGAAAGCAGCAGGTAGTTCCAGGAGCCCTGTTCAGCTCAGGTGCAGAGTGGGAACTGAGGATGGAGGAAGGAAGAAACAAGAAGTTGGCAGTGGAATGACTCGGATCACTTCGGCTTTCGGCACGAGTCTGGCAAGCACGGGCACATCAACTTGCTCAACGATCGTGAGGGCTTTCTATCTTTGTGTTTCCCTCCCGCTCGCTCCTGGATCATGTGGATGTGCATCGGCGCCGCCCGGAATCCCCTCGAACGCGGGATGGACAAAACGATCACGAAATGTATCATGCACCCACTTAACACCCACTTCGAGTTGCACTAACTCCATCTATGCACGGACCCGGCTCCGATGGACAGATGGGATCTGCGACGACCTCTCTGCGGATATGTGGTACTAATTTGTTGTCGTCTTTTGTTTCGCGGATTTTCCTTTCTACTTCTGGTTCTTTTGGGGCTTCGCAACGCCTTCGCACCAGCTGCCGTTCGTTGCACTGCCTGAACGACTGGGTCACGTTGTTGGCTCTCGAACACGCCACCCAGTATTCAGCAGATTTTGAGCACTGCGAATCACCTTCCGCGCCAATACTTTCCCCCTCGTCTATCTCTTATTCGTTTCTATCCGCGCGTCGAAGTGCTGATCCCCTTGATCCACAGACGACTACAGTAACCACGATGCCTGTAGAGGGGAGAGCACTGCGAGCATGTGCGTTTAGCACGAGTGATGTGCGTCCTCATTTTCGTCCCCGTCCCCCCGCGCCTCCCATAGCCGCACTATCCCATTGCTCTCCACCCCTCCGCGTATCCCTCCCCGTTCTCCCTCCCCGTGTCTCATTCTGTCCGTTGACTCCCCCATTCCGCGCCTGTACCGTTTCTCATTCTGTGCCTCTCTTACCTGTCCCGTCCTCAGCGGTCATTCGCGCCCTTTCCGTCTCCCCTCGTCCCTTCCTCACGTCCCTCCGATCCCGCTTCCTTCCCCGCCCTCGCGCCTCCCCGCATCCTCCCCTCTCCTGATATCCCATGCGGCCCCATTGACCCAGTCCCTACCGTCTTCTCACCCCCTGCTCGCCATCCCCCGTCCGCCTCCGTCCGCCCTTCCTGTCATGGCACATTCATTTCGAGCACCTCATTCTTCCTCGCCTGCGTCGCATCCATACCGCCGATTCTTTTCTTCCCCTCTGTCCCCTCTTCCCCCATCGCTTCCCCGTCCTCACACCCCCATCCGCCGCCGTCTCATTCGCCTGCATCACCCACTTCCCCATCCAGCTCCTCCTCTCCCTCGCCCTCGCCCACACATCTCATCCTCGACATCCAGCCCTCGTCCTCCCCGGGTCTCATATTCTGCCCCTCTATTCACCTCACCTCTCGCATCCTCCACTTCACCTTCCGGGTTCCCCGCCCCCCATCGTTCTAGACTTCACTACCGCAGCCCCGCGTGAAATGCATGAGCTTCGACTGCCGCTGAGGCTGCACCTCTGTCTCTCCATCTGTCGATTCCCAATTGCATCCAGGATTTTAGCTTGGGGAGCTCGGGCGCGGGGAGTCGGGCCCCGGTCTGCGAGTTGATCCCAATACAAGCTAAATACGGACTCGCGGTGTTCTGTACACCACACCCGATTAATTAGGTTGGGAGTCCTCTGTTAATGGCGATGGTTGAAGCCCCAGGGAAATTCAAATCCGCACTGTAGGCGACTCCAAGTCGTGGGTTGTAAAAATAGGGGAAAGCAAGCATGCAATTGTGCATCAATTCGCCCATAAGAGAGCTCAAGCACGGAATAAAAAGTGCCACGGGGACGAGATTAGTTCGGGTGCAGGAGTCGAACCCCGGTTTGCGAAAGTAGATGTGATGTGTGGTCCATGCAGACTCGCGGTGTTCAGTACACCACACCCGATTAATTACTTCTGGTGTTCCTGCATGAACCCAGGCTATTACGTGAGTAAATGACATCCTTGACCGGTCCCCATAGCCGCTTTCGTCGCGTGAGGCACACATATCACAAAATTGCGGCGACGGAAGTTGAACTTAGAGGGAGAATCAGGATATAAAAAAGGAGGAATGGCTCGCGAAGTTCGGGCCCAGCCCGGATTTCGGGTTGATAATTTCTGCTCGAATTACGATTACACGATGTTCCATATGCCACACCTGATTAGTTGCTTGGGGGGGGCCTGCGCTGGAGGTATGAACTGGGCCGGAGAAATTCAAATCGGAAGTGAATTGTAAGTTGAACAAAAATTGAAAAATCAATAACTGGCGTCAGCATCAATTTGCAGGACAAGTGGCTCGAGGCGAAAAATAAAAGAGGGTTGGAACTTCCTGCCGCAGGGTTTAAAAACTTCCAGATCCACTGCGGTGTCTCTTGGTCCAATAGAAAATTTCCACGCACCCCAAAATGTGTCGCACAAATGCAGATACTCAAGTGAGGTTACAAGGCTCGATGTTGACAAGTTATGGTACATACCACTTACCAGGGATCCACCTCAATATGCAATATGGAGTGCAAGATTGTAAGGAGTGATGATTTATATTGACACAGACAACACATACTTAGAGGGTCATTATTTATCCCCTCACAACTCCCGGTTGAAAGGGAGCCCAGTTGAACGGGATTATGCTACAGTTTTCCACTCCACATCAGATCCCATGTGAATGAATGGTATCCATCGTTGGTATGGAGGTTTCCGAGCCTTCAATTTTTCCACTACAAGCTGCAGTGCTTCAGTTGTATCGCTCGTCTGAGGCTGTCAACCCTCCCGAAATAGATGAGAGTAACACTTCTCGGCAACAGTGGTCCATCCCGATCATTCATTGACCGTAGTGTCCTGATTGAATTTCGGAAACCCGCTGCAATGAATCCACCTCCCAGATGGACGGATTCATTCATGAGTTGAGCATCACCCATAGCTGACTGACATGCAGCAAGAAACACAAACTCTGCAGTTGAGAGATTCATGTGGAGAATGGTTTCCAACTCAAGACACCTTGGTAGAGCAGCAGATGGCTTTTGGTTGGTTTACATAAGTAGATTTTGTTTCCCATGGCATGCCAAATGAAGCCGAGAGCAATCCTGCAGTCGGAGCTTTACAGCATACAGTGTTGCTTAGGGCCCTTAAAGGCACATATCTGAAGCAGCCTGGGAGGAGACAGTATCCTCTCTGGGAGTTGAAAGAGAAGGCAAACAAATTGACTACTTACATAATGTAAAAGCAACCCGGGCGCAGGGAGTCGAACCCCGCCCTGCGAGGATCCTCATGATTGGCCTTTTTTTCATGAGCCTCGTTGTGCACCACACACCACGCCCGAATATTTATTACTGTCCGACTCACGGATATATACCGTCAAACGGTGGGATGAGCCCAGATTTAATTTCGCCTCCCCGGATATTAATGCCGCACAGAACATTGCCGCGGCCCGAATCCCGAATCCCGGCGCGCTTGAATCCCGACTGAGGCCCTGATTGTCATGTACGCTAGTACTCCTCCGCACACCAAAATCACTGGCAAGCAAAGCATTTAACATGAAAATCCACCTCCTCCTCTAGGGCACGTCCCGCGAATGAATAACAGAAGAAAAGAAAAGAATTATCCCCGCAACTTCGAAGTTCGGGCGCAGGGAGTCGAACTCCGGTCTGCGGGCTAATCTTTCCTCTATTTTTGATAAACATACCCGCGGTGCACGCTACACCACACCCAAATAATCAACCTTGCCCGGAATCCGGATCCAAGTAAGAGGCTCGAGCCCAGATTTCATTTCACCGTTGATACAGTAAATTCGACGGACACAATGACTTGACAGTTGACGCGCTAACGTCTTCAGTTGAGTCGAAGCCCCGCGAACGAAATAAAAAGACAAGGCACATGAAGCTCGGGCGCAGGGAGTCGAACCCCGGCCTGCGGGCGCATTTATCGTTCGCATACACATAAACCCGCGGTGCACCGTACACCACACCCGAATATCTATCCTCATCCAACTCACGGACATATACCGTCAAACGGTGGGATGAGCCCAGATTTAATTTTGCCTCCGTGAATATTATGCCGCACAGAACGTTGCCGCGGCCCGAATGGCGAATCCCGACGCGCGCGCTTACATCCCGACGCTGATGTACGCTAGTACTCCGCACACCAAAATCACTGGCAAGCAACTTTGAAAGCAATTAAAATTAAAATGCGCTGGCACGTCCTCCTCGAAGGCAAGCCCGCGAATGAATAAAAACAAGAAAAGAAAAAGGAAGGCTCGAGCTTCGAAGTTCGGGCGCGGGGAATCGAACCCCAGCCAGCGGACTAAATGAATATCGCGGCGGTCCAAGGATACCCGCGGTGCACCGTACACCACGCCCGAATACTTACCCTTGCCCGGCTCACGTAAATATACCAAACGCTCTCTCGACTCAGAGTTTATTTCCTGTAAATGCGATGTGGATTGTCGCGGGCCGAGACCCGCATCCCGACGCCCACACACACACAAATCAAATCACATCAAGCAAAGCAAATAAAATCCTCGTCTCGAATAAAAAAGCGAAGCGTCGAAAGATATAATATAAGAATAGCTAAAGTGTCCGGCCGCGGCTCTCCCTCGCGCGGCTCCTCCCAAATTCCTCCAACCCCCTCCTCTTACACTCTACTTCTCGCTCCTCTCGACACTCCGCCAACGAGCACACCGGCCTCCAACGCGCGGAGCGTCCGTTCGGCAAATCGTCAAGTCGTCCATAACATAATGATCTCGTTTTCGTTCTTTATTTGTTTGGCTGTTGTTTAAAGCGGCAGCGTCAGACGCTGGTGCGTGAGAGCGGCGAGGGGCGGCGGTATGTCTGGGAGAAGGTGTCAGCAAGGAGCGGGTGACGGGCAGTGGGATAAGGGAAAGAAGAGGTAAAGGTAAGGGGAGGGAGAGGGAGAGAGAGGAGGGGAGGCGCGGGTGATGCGGATACAGAGCGGGATGCAGACGTTGATGACGTGTCCGCCGGGGTACAGCCAGATGTAGGAGGGAGAGGGCGGTGGAGGCGCAGAAGGAGGTCCCGAGGTGCGTCGCGGGATGGATGAAGGAAGGGAGGGCAGGGGAAGGGCAGAGGATGGGGCGAGTGAGGAAGGCGCGGGTGATGGTAATGACGTGTCGGCTGGGATGCGCCGCCGCCGGGAGGAAGGGAAGGGACAGGGAGCGCGGTGGGATGTAGGAGGGGAGAGGAAGACGACGGGCGCGGAAGGCCGAGGTACGCCAGGGAGGGAGGAAGGGAGAGGGTAGCGATGACGTATGTGGAGGCATATTGTGGAAGCATATCGGGAGGCGATAAGGGCGGGCGAGCTGTGCATGTAGCACGGCAGCGGCACACCCCGCCGAGGAGGAGAGACGACAGGAATTGGAAGTGAGGGTTGAGTGAGGGTGGGCGCAGAGCCAGGCGTATATGGGGTTTTGATTGATCACAACCGTTGTGATGAGCGAAGCGTCGTGATCAATCACTACCTCTGGTGACCTATGAGTGGTGATGCATCACTCCAGCATTCAACGATGTGCGCCCAGCGCACTGCGCGCCCCTGCGCGGCTGGCACTCGGCTGGGCGCTAGCGCCCCTTCCATCAAAAATGATCCCCTCCCGTCGCTGGTCCGTGCGTTGGGCGCTCCCGCCTTCCCAAATGGGCCTTTATTTATGGTTGTTATTATCTCAGTCCTTTCCCGCTCGGCAAAAGCTCCACCAAAAAGCTGCCCCCCCTGCTTGCCCCTGCGCTCGGAGCTCCCCAACTGTAGGCCTTCCTGGTTCCTCTTACCTCCCCTTCCTGCCAAATGCGCTCCTTCTAGTGCCCCGCGCTCTGCCTCCTCTGCTGTTGTCCGCTCGGTTTCCCAGCTTCGCCTGCGCCGCCCGCCACTTCCTGGCCTTTCCGCTTCCCATACCCAATGGTACAGTGGCTCTGCAACATCTATCACTTGCACCTACAAGCGCCGTCGCTCCCCGCCCTCCGCTCCCCGCCCGCCGCGCCCCGCCGCTCCCCGCCCTCCGCTCCCCGCCCGCCGCGCCCCGCCGCGCCCCGCCCATCGCTCTCCGCTCCCTGCTCCCCACCCGTCGCGCGCGCGCTTATCTTACCGCAGCCTTGGACCGCCATGCAGTTATTTACAATGCGGTTATTTCACGCGCCGTGCTGCGCCCCGCGCCCCATTTCCCCCTGCCCACCCGCCGCTCCCCCCTGCTCCGCGCCCGCGCTTCGCAAACCGCTACCCTGAAACATTCCTCACTCCGTGTGATGGACTCCGGCCCGCCGCTCAGTGCGCCGCCCGCCCCCCGGTCCCGATCCCCTTTGTTCCTGCCCCACCGCTTTGTCTTATTTATCTGCGGCCATCAACTGTAACCCAAATTATTATGCCTTTTGCCCCAGGTTCTATATGGCCGCGTGGCATAGTGGTTAGTGCTGCTGACTGACTTGAACTAGAAATGGAATCATGTCAGCTGGCTGTGGCTCGAGTCCGGCCGCGCCCGTGTCCAGAAATTCAATTGATTTTTTCCCCCTGTGTTCTTTCTCCAAAGTCTCTAACTTCCCTAAGTCCGCCTCCTTTTTCCCCCCTTTTCTCATACATTTAGCACAGGATATTTTAATCAATTGCAAGTAGCTGGTTGAACAGCGAAGTAAAAAGTAGTAAAAAATATCAGAACAGTCCGTTGAAGGACACTAACTACAACGCGCTGGTGGAGCAGCGCGCCCAAAAGGAAACGATGTCCGTTGAAGGACTCAGCTAAAATACACCGCAATCGTCTCTATTTCCTCCCCCGCGACCTGAGAGTATGATGTTAGTCTGAGAAAGGAAAATAGTATATTCTGTACCTCTTTGTAGCCCGAGACCCTTCTGCCTCGTCCATCGCAGCGCGCTTCTTAGACGCCCCCGCCGCATGCAGATTCTTCTGTGGTCCCCGTGTCCCCTTGCGTACCGGCTCCGGCACGCTCCCGTCCGCCCTCTCCGGCACCTTCCGCACTCGCGAACTACTTGCTCGTCCTCCCGGCGTTTTCATCGTGGTGTCGACATCGATAGACAGTGGCTGATTCGTCACGTCCTCCAAAGCACCGCCCGCACCCGCTTCCGCTACCTCTGCCTGCGCCTTAGGCGGGCGTCCCCTGCGCTTCGGCGCAGCAGCTGTGGCGTCCGCATCAGCCGCGGCCCCTGTGTCGCTCGCGTCGCCCAGCGCTTCCGCTACCTCTCCCAGCGCCTTAGGCAGGCGTCCCCTGCGCTTCGGCAGGGCAGCTGTGACGCCCGCGTCCTTGACTGACGCCTTCGGCTTCGGCTTCGGCATCGGCTTCGCAGCTTTCGGCGGGGCGGGCTGTCTAGCCGCGGGACGCGACTGAGGCAGATCAAAGCGCCCATCGTCGTCGCTATCAGTTGAGGTGTTGCCAGCGCGTGCGGATCCCTCGGCTGCTGCGGCGTTTTCCCCACCCGTCCCAGTGCCCGCGCGCATGATGTTCGCGGCGACTCCCACCGTCTGCGAGGCGCCAAGGATGTTTTTTAGCGCCTGCGCTGCCCGGGTTGGGACGGGATCGACCGTTGGACGAAGCGGGCTACTCCACGCTGACGCCTTCCTGCGTACGCTTGCAGGAGAGGTCAAGGGGATCGAAGGAGCTGACGCTCACCTCCCACTCGAGTCAAACGCCCTGAACAGCGCACTCGGCCGGTATATGCTGCCGCCTGTCTCGGGCTTCCCCGCACCGTTCGCACTCGCCGAGCTGGGGCGTGGTACGGGGCGTGGCACGGGACGCGTAGGCAGCGCAGATGGGAGCGTGAAGGTGGCTGGGGGCGCAGAGGAGGGAGGCGAGAGCGAGGGCTGTGTGAATATGGATCCGGGCGCCGATGAGAACGAGAAGGTCGATGCGGGTACAGAGGGGGGAGGCGGGAGCGAGGGAAGTGTGAATATGGATCCGTGCACCGATGAGAACGTGAAGCTGGATGCGGCGACCGAGGAAGGAGGCGAGAACGAGGAAGGTGTGAATGTCGATCCGGGCGTGGACGAAGATGGTGAGGAGGGAGATGTGAATGTCGATCCCACAGGCAGCACTGTTCCAGGTGGCGAATACGCCGCAGACGGCAAGCTGTAGGAAGTCGCGTCGAGCGACTCAAAAGATGTGTCCAAGCCATCGCATCCGCGCGCCGCATCCACTGACACCATTTCCGTGCCCCCCATCGCCGCCGCCGCACCCAGCTGCATTCCCCACTCCTGCGCCTCCTGCGACCCCCACCAGTCCAGGGAGCCACCCCCACCATCCTCTGCATTGAAGCAGTCCCCTTCGCCACCCACAGGCAAAGCCGCCGACGGGTCGAAAGCCGCACCGCTGTAGGCGTTCCCGAAGTCCATACCCACTCCATTCCAGTCCACCGGGGGTACAGCAGCATCCACTCCCAATACGAAAGCCGTCGGGGACAGGGGAACGGGCACAAAACCGGCGTCTGATAGAGGGACAGACGTCGGTGACGCTGGTACAGACTGCGCCGGGGGAGATTCCGGAGAAGATGGCGAGGGAGAGACCGTAGATGAAGCAGGCGACGCTGCCGCGGCTTTCTTCTTCCTCTTCTTGGGCTTCGGCATTCGCTTTGGCTTCGCCAAAGGCACCTCCGCATCGTCGTCTGATTCCTCAGGAGCTTCGGAAAGTTGAGATACAGTAGGAGGGGTAGACTCAGGCGCAGCTGGCCGCGGAAGAGCGCGCGAGTCACGGACATCAAATGCTGCAATTCACAATTTAGACACGTCAATAGTCGACTTTAGCCAACTTACGATAGATTAGCATCAAGAATTCCTTGAAACGGTCGACAATCTCTTCATTGAAGTTTGGGCAAGCATGGCGGAAGGTATTTCCTTGAGGCGTCTCGCCAGCGCAGATTCTAAGTGCTCATGAGTCAGCACTTCCAAATTGGGCCAGCAGAATTTAGCACTTACACTTTCACAATCAACGCGCCGTTGTGGCGGGGGCTCGGTCCCCCGCTGATGCAGACGGATGCCCACCCCGCTGCGAGGTTACTGGCATGGGCCGCTTCCCCGAACATGGCGTCCAGCCCGTCGATCATAGCGTTCTCAGTACAATGCGCCTCTACACCTGGGGCACGACGTACCTCTGGTATTCCTCTGGGGTTTTGTCCTCTCCAGAGCTTCCTACCATCTCTTCTTCTCTCTGCCTCTCCCTCAATTCCTCCCGTTCTCGCTCCACTTCCTTTCGCACGGCCTCACGCTCTTCGTCCGACGCGTTAGCCCACAACTCCGACACCACGCTCGTCCTCAGCTGCATCCGAGCCGCCCGCGAAGCCTTCACATGGCCCTCCTGCTCCTCCAGCGCCTCCTCTTCGTCGCTCTCCTCCCCTGGAGCCTCTGCTGCCCGTCTCGCCGCCTCGTTCATCGAGTCGAAGCCGCGCTGCGAGAGGGCTGAGCGAATCTTCGCCTTGTTGCGCTTCTGGAAAACTTCGACTGCATGGTGCACGCGACGGCCCGATTTACGCGCCTTCTTCATTAATGCAGTCGCTAGAGGCGATATCGTGACGCGTGGGCCCACAGGCCCCGCGCGGATTTTTTTTGCCTCGCGCCTGAACCAGCTCGCGAGTTGCTATGGACACGTCAGACCCATCGCCTTCAATATATTCTTCCCCCACTCACTTTCTTGCGCGCTTTGATTCGTTCGCCAAGGAGCGCGAGCTCCTCCACGGTCAGCGGACGCGCCGCCTCGGAGTTGGCAAGCGGCAGTCCGAGCGCTGCCTGCTCGGAGAACTGGTGAAACCAGCCCTCCTCCATTGCGGGCCAAAACAGGTGTAACTTCCTCTGAGCGTGCCGGCGGATATAGTCTGGCATCTGCAGGTCAAGATACGCCTGCTGTGACCTGGTAGTCCAGCGTTTGGGGGGCATGGCATAGGTTTCTTGCTCTATGCGTATGTGCGTGCAGGTGAGTCCACAATCAAGTCGAGAAAATGTTCTAAACACACCACCTCGGACAGATGTTTGCACAAATCTTTTTTTCCGACACAAACTTCCTCCAAATTCACCTCGCCTGGCCTCTATCTCCCGTGAAAACATTCGCCTCGTACAAATTTCACAGCGATCCCCTTTAAACAAATACATTTCCCTCCGATCCGCGCCCAAATCAAGTACACTCCCGATTCGGTCATCCCAACATGGGTCGGGTATCGGCACCCGCGATATCGATGGATCGCCAGCTGATGCGAAAGTTCCTATCGTTCCCCTTCTGGCCGCTCCCTTCGCCTTATCTTCCCTGCGCCCAACAATTCCTGCTCACCACTTTCTCCCACTTTCCCCCCTTCTTTTTTCGCCATGAACACCACCCCCACCGCAATCAGCGCCGCCAACCCTGCCGAAGAGTTGGCTGCGCTCATTGCCCACGTCTCCGCCCTGTCCAAGTTGGCTCTGTCCATGACCAAGCACTGTATCGAGATCCATGGTGAGTCGAACGTCCCTCGTTAAAACCCCCCACCTAACTTGCTGCCAGATGCGATCCCCAAAGTTGTGGCTTCCCAAGTCGCGGCTGCCCTTGCCGGTACCCTCCTTATGTCGATCGCTTTCATGTCTATGGCTCACATAGCTGATCGCCTTCAATTAGCCCCCGCTCCTCAGTTCATCGAAGGTGGAGCCATAACCCCCGCTAATTTGGCAGCTACACATCCCCCCGGCCATGGCGACCACCAATCCTGGTATGTCGTCATCGTCGGACGTGAGCCTGGGATGTACCGCAGCTCGTACGTATTCCCTCCCCACTCCCCAAGTCCCTCCCGGCTCACCCCGTATTCCAGGACGGAGGCCGACGCTCAGGTCAACGGCGTCCCCGGCCAGTTCCGCCAGAAGAAGGCCAGTCGCGTCGAGGCGCTGTCCTTTTACCGCAGCAAGTTCAACACTGGCGAGGTCACCAAGCTCACCGAGATCACGCTGTAGTCACCGTATTTGTAGCTGCTCCAATACATTTCTTTGCCGCTTGTTTTCCGTCATGTGCCTTTCCGAAGTAAAATACCATATTTTGCGAAGCAAAGTAAATTATCTTCTAATTATCCTCAGTTCCTATTCAGACCGTATGTATGGGGATCCGGGTAATCAGTGGAATGCATATACATTAATCATTGATTGTCGGCCCGCCTACCACCCATCGCGCTCGAACAGGAGTCGTTCCACCATGCGGTCCGTCGCAACGCTGCTTGGTTGATTAGATGAGCCCTTGCCATGATCGAAACTCACTTTTGCGCCAGCTCCTCCATAGCCTTTGCAGTCGCCAAATCCCATCCATCGTCGGCGTCGCGAACACGGTGCCGCCAAGTTCTCACCCTGATGTACGAAGCAGTACCCATCAGGAGGTATTGTGCACGTTCCAGGGGTGGTAAATCGTCCCACATCATTACGTCGGATAGCAATTTGTCACTGAACGGCTGGTCGTTCAGCTTGGCAACTGCGGCCCGTGCCTGGGACACCCGCATCAACTGATGGGGCGGGATGTCGGTTAGCGTGAACATAGTGCCTGGAATATTAGGGCATACCTCTGCACATCCTCTGAGCCCCACAAAAACATGTAAAGTTGAGCATGTCAAGAGAAAGAAAATAGTGACACACCCTTGAGACCTCAGAGAGACACCATTCCCGATGCAATGCTTATCGACGTGGGTGCCGTCGCCTGTGGCGCCCGCTCCCATTTCGGCCAGCGCCACCAGCGCGACCTTCTCGGCTGAGTTGAGCGAAGGTGCTGCCGCAACCTCGATGTCCGACGTGTTGACAATTGTCGGCCTGCAGATTTTGTCCTGCAGCATCGCAGCATCCAGGATCTGGAGATTCTCCGCTCGCAGGTCGAGTACGACATGAGATTCAGTGACTGATTCATCGGCGGAGGCAGCGGGCGGCGTTTGACGCTGTTTCGGAGTTTTTTTTGGAGGATCCCACTGTCGTCGTTTTAGTTTAGCTGCCGCTCTGCGCCAACTCACAGTTGATTAGCTATCAATTTAACCGAATTGTGTATGCGCACCTTCGCGCGACCATTTGAAGACGTCGCTTCTCCTTCAATTCGGGGTGACTGAGGAAAACTTGTGAGCCTCCTATAGCGGCTACTATTGCGACAGCTTACCGCGCCTCGTACGCTGCTGATGCGCGGCGGTGGCTCGCTTTCTTCCTCTCTATCGCTTCCCTGCTCACGCTTCTGTCGTTCGGCCTCCGCATCCCAAAATCAAGCACGTACCGTGAAAGGATAACCTCCTCTGTGAAGTCCCTATCGTCTAACCCTGGCTTCGGCGTACATTTCCCCATCGTCTACAAAGTCGAGGTGCTTCCTGCGGTCGTAAAACAGACAGGTCGAGTAAGCAAGTGAGACCAGTGGTGAGGGTGAGACGTAAGAACAGTTGTCGTCTGTTTGGCACGTGCTTCAACATCTTCAAGCGTCCTCTATGACTCCCGCCCCGATTCCTCAACCAGATGTGCTACAAAGAAGGTGGGTAGATCTCTCCGAAGCTTACCGTCCATTTTTTAACCTGATCAAAAATCTCCCCAGGATTTGGGGACCGTGTCTTCTCGTCCCTGACACAGTTTCCTGGCCCCAGGCACTTGCTGGTGCACACTATCTGTATAACAGGAGAGTCTCTGAATCGGCCGCAGCACTTCCGACTAACTAAACGATCATTTCAGGAAACAAACTCTCAAATTTTTGGACGGCCACATCCAACGACCAAACCAGTCAAGAACTACATTACAATTATGAACTGCTACAGCCCATTCCGATGCACTTTTTTCTCACCGGTCTCAAACCTCGTAAACTTCGATAACAATCGATGTGGTTACCTCTGCTGACCTTTTTTCTAGTATTAGGTCCTCAATTCCTCAGATCTACGCCCCGATACTCGCCGTTCACGACGTGCCTGATTTCGCTCAATTTTTTCTGCTTTCCTTTTTTTCCTTGAATTTTATTTGGTTGGTCGTATAGGCGCTACATACACAGTTCAAAAATATTCCAACGCAGTTGTTGGCTTGTACGAGGGTCGTTGAAGTGTGCCAGATGCCCAAAATAGCCCATGAGTGACGCTGTGACCACCGTGACTTACTGCACAATGGCCATCACGTCCGAAGCTTATTCCCGTCCTCCCACTCACCAAATCCACAAAACTCAAAAAAAAAGTGAGTACGATCTTCTTTACTGCCCAGCGTTGCACCTGCCGCGAAAAAACACGCCGTAGAAACGTGCGTAGAGTCTTACCATAGGCCCTTTGGCGTTTCCATGGCGTGTCACGGTGGGGCGGCGCTGGGCACAACCCCATGCCTCATTCCCTCCAAGACTCCTTACTGACGTGTCATACTCTACAGCCTCTCCTCACCCCGAGCGACGGACGCTCCCTGCTAGATCCGGGTGAGTTCAGGCCCTCGTTTGGAGGAACACCACTAACGACAGATTTTTTGCCCAGTGTCTCTGCCAGGGCCAGGGGCCTCCATGGCGTCCCGTACCACGCGCTCCGGCGCTCTTTTCTCCCCGTACAACCTCGATGTTGGCCGCGTTCATGCGCCCCCGCGGGCCCCGGACCGCGTACAGCTGCAGGATATCGATCTCACCGATGCACTTCGCGCAGGCATCGCACAGGCTGATTGCCGAACCGCGTACTACGATGCTCATCCAGACGCGGCGTTCACCGTGTTTCACTCAGAAAGCCCTGACGGTGTCGAAGATAACGATCCCGAAGACAGCGATGACGACGTGTGGGAGGACGACCCAGGCAACATCCAGTCCAACGTACCTTCCCCCGCGTCCAGTGCACCCACATCCACCCCATCCTCCCGCGCTGCCTCTCCTTTCCCCCCATCCCGCACTCCCTCTCCTCTCTCTTTCTCGCAGCAGCCTGATGGTCTCCGAGCGCCCCCTCTCCCTGGCGTCCACAAACGGCGGCAAGCCGATGCAGCGGCCGCCCGGCGCAGCAGACACCGCCGCCGTGCCGCCGCGCTTAGCCCTTACGTCCGCGCGCCCGACCTCCGCCACTCGCAGAAGCACCGGGAGCTGCCATCCGAGGCGGTCGATCTCGACGCGCATGAGCTGCCGGCCTCGGGCGGTGGTGCGTGGCTCGGCGCCCGTTCTGGTCCACGAACGAAGGGCGCCTCAAAGGGTAGACGGCACGCATCCCGCCGCCTTTTCACGCTTCAAGAGCTGTACGGCATGAAGTGTCGGCTCGTGCGTTGGAACGGCAGGTACGTACCCGCACCCCTTCCCCCTTCATACCTCAACGGCTCATTTTGTATCACAGAGATCCCAAGCTTATCCTCGACCGCCACGGCCGGATTATCGCCGTTCTGCTCGGGAAGCCTGAGGATCCGGACTGGGACGTCGTCATCGCGGACGCGGTAAAGGAGATGGAGCGCGCGCGTCGCCGTTGTCTGCGCTATGGTATCCATCGCAATGCCCGACCGTTACATCGGCGTGGGCGGTATATTCCTTTGTCAGCGGGGCCCTCGCTGGGCGGCGGGCAGCAGCGCCCAGGCAATCTTTACTCGGGCCCCGTCCTTCACCGCATCATCCGCCGTGTGAGGCGCAACCGCAATGTGCGGCGGGTTATGGGATTCCAATCGAGTGCGTAGGACGTTATTAACCGACCTACTCTACCGTACTGACTGCTCCCAGGTGGTTTGGCCTGGTACGCTCCGAAGCTGTATCGATACAAAGCCACCACTCTCAAAGGGGTCTTCGAGCGGCACCCCTACCTCAAGCATAATTTCTCAAACTCAATCTTCCCTGCCGTCACATTTAACTGCGGGCCTGATTCCGCCACATTTGATCATTGCGACTATCACAACCTTTCCCATGGCTTCTGCGGCGTCACTTGCGGGGGGTGTTTCAATTCCGTTTTGGGTGGTCACATTTATCTTCGCCAGTTCCGCCTCGTCATAGAATTTCCGAGTGGCGCGTCAATCCTCATCCCCTTCGGATGTGTCGATCACGGTAACACTCCGATCCAGCCCGGCGAGACTCGCTATTCCATGACCCAGTATGCCGCTGGGGGCCTTTTTCGATGGGCAGCGTACAAATACCAGACCGCCAAGTCTCTCTTGTCACAGCCGGGCGGTGCGGAGCTCAAGCGGTCGTTCGACGGCGTGCCCGGCTTGCGATGGGAGTGGGCTCTGTCGCTGTTTTCGAAGTATGATGAGTTGGACGTTGATTGGGCTGCTGTTTTCGGAACCGCGTAAATTATTACTTTGATTGTATCTGATGTGCACGCGTATGTAGGCTACTTAACAATCGAATAATCTTTTCATGAGCCCCAGACCATCATGAGGACTCACGGCACAACGTCAGCATTCAGCGCTGCTCATTCCAAAACGCTTAAAAAAGGTACGCGGCTTTGACTCTGCACTCATTTCCCTTTCCCTCACACCTCGCGCAGAAGCCATTCTTACAAACGACAAAACACCGCGGCAGGGGCTTCAAATTTGGCTGGATCGCCAACGCTTCCCACTCAGTGCCCCGGGCCCACGGAGAGAATCATTTTACGAACGTAAACGCGCGGAGCTTGTTGCCAAAAAGGCACACATCGATGCTCTCATGGAGCTCCGCGCACGGGGGCTCCAGACGGCCAGGCATTGCTGGCCGAGGCCGCGCTGCCTCAAGGTTTCTTCGGCGAAGGAGAACATGGGCATTGGGTCGCGGGGGAAGGCTCGGGAGACTGCCGCCAGAGAGGCTCGGGAGGCCGCCGTCGCTGAAGCTGCCCGGGAGGCGTGGGTTGCGCATTTGATGCATCTCCGATTTGGCGCACACCGTAATAATAATACCTGATTTGGCCAATCTTGATAAGATTAATATATCTTTATCTTGGCTTCCTGATGGTGGCGGTACGACAAGTTATCTTTGTTTACATCTACTACATGCTTTTTAAAATGCGCCGCCGCTTCGTTCTAACTCTCCATCGCAAAGACCACGCTTTGCTTGGACCTTTGCTGAGAAATCGCCCTCATCAGTGCGCGCTGATCCCTCCCACCTTCATCTGAACTGGATAATCCCTCCTCCGCAATTACCTTCGATCTGGGACGGATGATCGCGCACAGGCTTTTGCAAATGTAAATTGATGACCATCACCCTGCTTCGAGCTCATTCCTCACAACCATATGTCTTCCGCCGCTACTCGCGTCCGCAGGAAGCGCGGGCGTTCAGGTGAGTTTTTGAAGCCCCTTAGCTTGAGGTGTTGCTCATTGTCAGCTTCAGTGATCGTGAATCAGACGCCAAGAGTCAATATGTGGCCGACACCGTTTGTGCCGACCCGCGAACGCCACTTGCGCCAGCCTCGTGCAAGGTCTGAGCCGCGGGGTGCAGAGTCCGCCAGACGCCAAGCAGCAGCCGATGCCTCCACCATCAACAGCGAGTGGCAGGCCCGCTGGAACGCTACATTCCAGCAAGTGTGGCTGGAGGAAGAGGTTCCACCTTTGGATTACTTGTGAGTTTGCGACACCGCCCATGGACCTGACTGATCCTCTGTCAGCGATATGCCACCTGTGATGGACTGGTGAGTGTGCGGCACTCGGTCTTTACCCGACTGACTTTTTATTAGCCCGCTGCCGCAGAGCCCTGTTTGCCCCGCTCACGGCGAGGCGGTCGAGCACTACGTTGACACAACTGATGGCGAGTCGGTGGATAATCCCTGGGGCTTCGACCACTGGGCCGCAGTCGTACAGACCGTCACTCGCGAGATGGGGCCGGCACACGGCGTGATATGCTCGACAACCACGACAATCGCTGGAGTTACTCGCTGCGCGAACACCCCGCCACCGTCACGCCCCAGGGGCTTGTGGTCGAGCGTGGAGCCTTGTCGAGCTCTACCTGAGTCAGCGACTCTGGTTCAGGAGGCGAAGGGATCAAGCCACTGGGATTAATGAGCTTGCGCTGTACAGAGGGAGCTGAACACCAACGAGCGCCCTGCTCCGACGAGCGGGGGCGCGATATCGGGAGGCGTGTGCGGAGTTGGAGATGGAGGCACGGGAAATTCCATCATTGTGAACAGTCGAGTTCACAAGATACTTCAATGCACCAATATCGATTATATTTTTCAAAAGTTGTAGCTGAAGTAGTCGAGGGTAGGTAGTCCGGCGAATAATATGTTTGTGAGCGTAACGGGGCGAGATCATAGCTTAGCGATGCGGGGGTAACATAGACGGCATGCCTGCAGCACGGCATGTATACGGAGGAACTCTGGTCAAGAGGAATCAAGTCAGGGACCTCCTCGTCGTTGTCTGTGTCCTGCCCGTCGTCGAGCGATGCTGCGGCGCTGAGTCGGACCGATTCGGAATAGATGCTTTGCGGGATCTGGATTAGCCACCAAGAAAAGTCGAGGATGTGTGCGACGTACACGACATAGGAATAATCAAGGACCAGGAAGCGCTCCCCTTTCTCAAGATCGCCCAGCCTGGGGTCTTTATTTAATAGAGTTAGGAGGGACAGTGGAGGGTACGCACTGGAGGAGCGCATCGAGAAAAATTGCCGAGGTTCGTCGGGGATATCGCTTGGCGACCGGGATAATCAAAGATAAGGGAACGCGAAGGAGGCGGCGGCTAGACGCGGTGATCCCCAAAAAGAAAGTGGCCTGGTTCGGAGAGCTCCAGTAGGTACGAGTAGGTGCGAGTGGGTAAGTCGAGTGGGTAAGAGCGAGTAGATGAGGGCGAGCAAGGGGGGACTTGAGGCAAGTGCGGGATGGCTGCGGAAGCGAGCCGATCGTTAATGATCTGCGGATCGACATTAACAAAAACAAACACACTGAAACCTTCCACCATGTCTTCATCCAAAAATTCCCCAGCAGCGAACACAGGCCCAGAAAATGAAGGTCCATGGTTCCTCGTCACTTGGGGTTTGATGTCTGAAAATAGGTGAGTCTTCGGGTCATCCGGTGCCTTGGTTCTGAGAAGAACAAATGCACAGCGAGCGCATATTCAACATGCAGGAGGCGGATAGGCCATATTTCGGGCTATACACGGACCCGTCTGACACGCCAACATATGCGTCGCGCAATTTTTCGGGCATCCTCAAATTCCTCCCGCGTTGCGTTGGTTCCGGCATGTGTACACCAGGGACGCCGAAGGTAAATGCAAGCGCATTCGGCCTATCTATTTTGTTGTAGAGGGCTTGGATGAGGTATTTGACGATCCGTGCGTTACTTTTTTTTCTTTCTGGCGCTGCTAAATCCTGGATGTATTAGCATGGTCGCTGAACGCCGATACCGCCAGAACGGGAACAAGGCCGGGGGAATCTACGTCACGGACTCGACGGAAGATGCCGAGTACCACGCACAATTGTTTTCCTTAGTTTAATTGTCGTATTTTGGATCTAATGGTCGAATCGACGGAGAGTTCGAGCCAATTGGGACTGCGAACAAATAAGGGTACATAAGGATTGCCGTGCGGCACGGACCGAGCTTTCCGCAAGAAAATTTCATCGCGTCGTGAATCGCGTCATGCATGCGTCAATGCTGCGCACCGACTGCGCGTCAACTTCAACTACCAACATCGGCGCCCCGCGCTTTTTTGCCTCAACGAGCCACAGGCGTAGGTTTTCCCTTTGCAGACACCGGCTGGGTAACCTCTTTTTGCGTCTAGCGTGATCTGTGACCTTGCGTATCCAGTCATCTCCCACCAACATCCTTCCATGAAGTACAAGACCCCTGGCTATGTCCTCCCCACCGGCTCAGCCAATACCTATGTCGAGGCTTGCCTAGCCCCATTCTTCCCCAGCCCCAAGTTTACTACGGTGTCTGAGCACGACTACCACGGGGCCCGCCAGTACCATCTTATTACCAACGCAGACCGAGAGATGAAGTTATATAGCGACGTGTGAGTATTTCGTGTTTATGACGCGTCCTCATCTCATTCAGCAGGCCCGGGGCGCGCTTCGGGGGCGGCGTCGACAGGAATGGCGCCCAGCCTGGCTTTGAATACAAGGCGTTTCAGACCGCTAGGGAGGTTTCAGTCGCGTGCCTGACCTACTGCCGTACCCACCACAAGCACGACCCGGTAGAGCTCGTGCGTTTCAAGCTATGCACGGAAGGCCTATCGCCCCCCATCCGACCCGCGGACTACATCGTCGTGCCCGACAAACGACCGCGCGCGACTTCCTCGCTTTCCATTTGTAGTGCTGAGTGCATGGAGCTTGAAACATCCGACACGAACGCGCAGCCCGGACCGTCGAACACGTCGAACGCGCAACCGGTGTCACTGCCCAGCACATCGCAACCGAAGCCGCAGTCCCAGCGCGCCCAACTGCCCCGCTCTGCGAAGCACTCGGGGCCGAATGAACAAGTATTCTCATTCGTGAAAGACAAAAGCATCCCGCCTGCCCCCGAGCGCCGCGCTGCTCATACGACCACAGACTACACTACGCAATCCTCGCCCCCCGACTGCGCCACCGAACGCCGCACCGCTCCTGCGACCACATCCTCTGTCGCTGCCATAGCCGACATCAATTCTAAGGCTGAGGATGGCTCCCGCAAGCGCAAGGCCGCTTACTTCGTTCTTTCCGATGGGGGGATTTTCAGCGATCCGTAAGTGGATCGCTCTATCCTGTATTTACACTCACACTTTTTTGCCTGCCTTTTTTTTTAGTCAAGAAGCGGAGGTGGAGGCCAAAAAGTGTTGTATCACCAAGGTGCACATGGTGAGCTCCTTTGCAGAAGCGAGCGCTTGGGTCCGGGGCCTCGACAACAAGTAGTGCGCAATTACGGGCGGTTTCTGTGAATGTACTGAATTCTCGTACGATCGATGGCCATGTATGTAATCTGTTTTGAATATGTTGATCCAATACAACTTCGCAACTCCCGAACGCTTCAGCTCAAACGTATAGATACAGGCAAAATGATTAGAAAATACAAATTAAATGCAAGCCTGACGGATTGAGGGAGCGAACAAACAAAGCCAAAGGTTGATCGTGCGTTTCGTCTCGACGCGCCAGGAGACCCGCGACATCCGCAACATGTCGCGGGTCTCC